>APFE031712339.1:0-37156 GCA_000404065.3 Pinus taeda
TAAATCTGAAAAGTGCATCTTTATTGGGCATAAGGATGGCTTAAAGGGTTATAAGCTTTGGAACCCAGTAACAAGGAAAGTTGTGTACAACTGAGATGTGGTGTTCAGAGAGGTGAAATATGTTATTAAACATGAAGTTCAACAAAAGGAACCTGAGAAGATAGAGTTTGAGCTAAAGGAGGAAGAATCAAACTCTACAGCAGAGGAGGAATTAGAAGATGAAGAGCCACAAACTTCGGGTGTGAGAAGATCAGTTCAAGAAAGAAGGTAGCTAGAACGGTATAGTCAATCTACTTTTTGTTCAAATTTTTCTTTATCTATTACTGACGATGATCCTAGAACTATGAAGGAAGTAGTAGATTCAGAGGATGGTGAACTCTGGAAAGCGACCATGGAATATGAAATGGCATTTTTGCACAAAAATGAGGCTTGGGATCTAGTGGAGTTATCGGCTGGAAGGAAACCCATTAGCAGCAAATGGGTGTTCAAAAAGAAGACAAATGCAGAAGGAAAAGTGGAGAAATACAAAGCTCGGTTGATAGAAAAAGGTTACTCCCAGGTGTCGGGAATTGATTTTGGTGATATTTTTTCTCCTGTTACCAAAGTAACTTCTATTAGATTACTTTTATCTGTTGTTGCTGCTTTTGATTTTGAGGTAGAACAGATGGATGTGAAGAAAACATTTCTTCATGGGGATCTGGAAGAGGAGATCTACACGAAGCAACCTGAAGGCTTTGCAGTGAAAGGTAAGAAATAACTGGTATGCAAGTTAAAGAATTCTTTGTATGGGTTAAAAAAGTGACCAAAGATGTGGTATCATAAATTTGATACATTTATACGGGGACTTGGCTTCACCAGAACCAAAGAAAATCACTGTGTGTATTTCAAATTAATTGGTGACTGTGTTATTTATTTGGTCTTGTATATGGATGATATGTTGCTGGTTGGAAATGACAAAAGATATTATCCAGGATTTGAGGACCCATTTGTCCTCCAAATTTTACATGAAAGATCTTGGTGCTGCAAACTATATTTTGGGCATGGAAATTAAAAGAGATCGGACAAAGAGGAAGCTCTGGTCAAACCAAAGGAAGTATGTCGAGATAATATTGCAGAGGTTTAATATGTTGGATAGTAAATCGGTGAAGGTTCCTATTCCTATAGGTGTGAGGTTATCTACTAAACAGTGTCCCAAGACACAAGAAGAGGAAGAGGACATGTCCCATGTTCCATATGCAAGTGCAGTCAGTAGCCTGATGTATGCATTGGTTTGTACTAGAGCAGACATTGCACATGTAGTGGGAGTATTGAGCAGGTTTATGTCAAAACCAGGGAAGGAGCATTGGACAACAGTGAAGCGGGTTTTTAGGTATTTTTGTGGCACTAGTAATTATGGTTTGTGCTACCAAGGAAGACTAGGATTGGACAAAGTGCTTGATATTCATGGCTTTGTTGATGCATACTGGGCTGGAGATATAGATCAGAGAATATCTACAAGTGGGTATGTGTTTAACCTATTTGGAGGTGCAGTCAGTTGGATGAGAAAGAAACAATCCGTAGTGGCACTATCAACTACATAGGTAGAATACATGGCAGCCACTCATGCAAGGAAGGAAGTAATTTGGTTGTAGAAATTGTGTTGAAGTATGGGGTTAGTACAGGAAGCTATAAGGATAGACTGTGACAGCCAAGTGCAATTTTCTTGGAAAAGAACCGTGCATATCATTCAAAGACAAAGCACATTGATGTTTAGTATCACTTTGTGAGGGATATGATAGAAGACAAAAAGGTGTTCCTGGTAAAGGTAGACACTTTGAAGAATATTGTAGATACATTCAAAAAATCTGTGAGCTATGAGAAGTTCTCTTGGTTTAGAGAAACAATGGGCATTGTAGGGCCTTATAAATGACTAAGATCTCTTGTGGCCCCCTGTGGAAAGAAAACAACAAGTGGGAGAACGTTGGGTTGTGTTATATTCTTTCCCCGACTAGCCCACGTAGTTAACTGGGGGTTAGAGGGGGGGAGGTCACAGGGGATTCGATGGGTACCTGTAATCCCACTCTATGTGGTCTAGGGTAGCGCCCCATTTTTTTTTTGTTTTGGACACTATGTTAAGTTGCGTGGACCCACCTATGGTTTTGCGCATGTTTTTTGCACATGTTTTTGGATGCGATTGTTTTTAGTCCATGGTTTTGGATGCGATGGTTTTTTGGTCCATGGTATTGGATGCTTCGGCATGTATAAATATATTTTGTAACATTGAATGGAACATAATGAAAAATAAAACTAGTAGGTCCAGTTTTGGGAACCAAGTGAAAATCTCTATGTATATGTGTTTTATGTGTTAAGCTCTTGCATTGTTTATTTTCCGTGTTTTAGAATTTGTAGGCAAGTAATTTTTGTATGAGTTAAAACCTACACAAACCATACCCTCAATCATAGCCTCGGTTATGTTTTTTTTTTGCAGCATACCAATGGTTTCCTAGGGAGGGTGGGCCTTCGGTCCCAACAACCCTCCTCTTGGAATTGTCACGTCCGTAAAAATATCCCTTGCCAATCACTAAATATCACCTCCTCTAAAGACTTGGTTCTAGATAATGCCAAAATGATTGACATAACCCCCTCCATGAATGTTGATGGAACATACCAAGAAGATTCTAAAATACCATCGCAAATGCAAACTAGTACCTATAAAGATAAATCAACATTGATCCCATGTCTACACATTCCTCAAGCCATGTCGAATGAAAACATCCACAACATGGACGACCATGCCCTAATATACAAATTTATTGGGATCTGGCCAATAGAGAAGGCCCTCCTATACCAACTAGCTCAATGGTGGAAGACCAAGCTCCATTATGATGTCAAGGCAAGGCTTCAAAGGATTTTTCATTGTGATTTTTTCAAGACAACATAATTTTAAGGCCCTTCTTGAAGGAGGCCCATACCTTTTCTACTCAGAAAGCTTATACATGTGTAGATGGATGACAAGATTCATCCCAGACAAGGAGGACTTCTCTTGGGACCCTTTTTAGATCCCTATGTATTCCCTCTCATATGAATATTATGACCAAGGGAATCTCAAATAAATCAATAAAAAATCAGGTAAATGTGTTTGTCCTTCATAGAAAACTAATAATGGTTTCTACACATCATATGCTAGAATCTATATGTACATGAATATAGAAGGATCTCTTCCACAAGCAATAACCCTTGAGTCAGAAGATTGATACTAGTTCTAGACCCTAGACTATGAACATGTTCCCTTCCAATGTCAAAAATCCCATCAACATGGACATCTCTTAAGAGATTTCCCCTTGAATGAGTCAAAAAAAAAACACAAGGAAAACAAGTTGGTATATGTGGAGGGATTCACCAAAATCCAAAATAAGAAGTCACACAACAAGAAGGAAGGCTCCTATTCATCTTCCAATAAGAAAATCACCAACAATAACTTTGATACCTTAGGAGATCTTCCTGAGGAACCCCAACAACCTTCACAATAACATGCTTTGAATATCTAGCTAGATAAGTTAGAACAACAAAATAGTGGAGACAAAGGAAAATCTCAGATGAAAGCATAGCCCACTCACCTACAAGAGTAAATTCCTATCCAACTAGAAGAGGATTTTCGAAAAGAGCGAAGGTGAAGAAATTTCATAAATGGATGGCCTTGACATTATGGGTAAGGAGGATTCCTATCATAGGAATTCCATCAACATGAACATGCCCATAGAAATAAACCTCCTAGATGCATCCATCCAAAGAGCTAATGCAACCATGCAACTTTAGGTTTAAACCATCACAATAAAATAGGGAAAGAAAATGAGAAAGGATTTCAAGAAGAGAGGCTAAAAATCCACTCTACAACATTTGGATATCCTTAGCAGGAAATTGGTTCATTTTGGTCAATACAAATAGATCTCTGATGTCTACTTCTCTCAACCCTTTGCTTAATAATTAAGGTAATATTTCATAATGTTAGGGGTATGAATATCCCCTCAAAACATTGTGTCCTTCATCAGAAGATACAACATGACCTCTTGACAATGTTGTTCATCTAAGAAGCAAAATGTTACAGTCAAGCCTTTGAATCAATAATCGCTAAGGTATGGATATTTTCCAAAACCATAGTTGTAAATCCTGAGGGAGCATATGAGAGCTTAGGGATTGCATGGAATCCATCTCAAATAAACCTGAAGATGATTGTTTCTAGCCCCTCGATTATTTTTTTCTTTCCACTTACTAGGAACTACATAAATCAATTTTTGATCAATGTCTATGGACCTCAAGCACCAGAAAAAAAATAGGAGATGATGGGACATATATACTCTCTCAACGACTTGGTGGAGATGCAAAAATGCATCATAGGAAGAGACTTCAACATCATGACCTCCCTCCATGAAAATAAGGAGTTTAGCATCATCTAGACCCTGAATCAAAGAATCTAAACAACTTCATCGAAGATCTCAACCTAGTAGACATGAAAACTACCAATGGTCTCTTCACATGTAATATCAGAAGGGGAGGAACTTCT
Source organism: Pinus taeda (assembly GCA_000404065.3). Classification (NCBI taxonomy): domain Eukaryota; kingdom Viridiplantae; phylum Streptophyta; class Pinopsida; order Pinales; family Pinaceae; genus Pinus; species Pinus taeda. The sequence goes on from APFE031712339.1 coordinate 4,541, forward strand.
AAAATATTATCATGCCTAGATCACTTATAAGTTATTTAATCTATTGTCACAAAATGCCATGAAATATCAATTGAATGCGTATCGTTAGTGGGATTAGATCACTAGCTCATTTCTCTCTAATGAAAAAATTTGTTAAGCCACTCAAACACCCCTTCGATTTTGAGAAATTTTGGTTATTTGATGCTAAAAACATAAGTATATATAATAATGGTGGCATATTATAGCTCACTTCACAAGCTCCAAGATGTATGTGTTTGAACAAAGGTTAAAACAAATCAATCTCCTTCTCAAAAAATTGAACCATGAAGAATTTGTTAACATATTCTAGGAAAAATATGCCCTAGAGAAGGAAATGGCTAGCCTTCAATAGGAAATCATCCTATAGTATCACTCTAAAGAACCATAGGAAAAGGAAGCCAATCTAACAAGATAAATCAAAACCCACTACAATCAAGAAGAGTTATATTTGAAACAAAAATCAAAGGTCAGTTGGCTAATGTATTGAGAAAGAAAAAACTATTTATTCCACAAATCAAAAAACTGCATCACCTCTCTTCATAGTGAGACGGGGAAAATTCTAGAGAAACGGGAGAATATTGAGTTGGAATTAGTTTGTCACTTATCCAACCTCCTACAAAACCCTCGGCTGAAACATGATGCATCCATTGACCAAATAACAACCAACATACCCAAACGTCTCATTTACGATCAAAATAAGGCCCTCATTTGACCCATAGAGGAAGCATAAGTCCATGAATCTCTACATAAAATGGAAGATAGTAAGGCTCCTAGATTGGATGGCTTCACCATCAACTTCTTAAAGAAATGTTGGAACCTTTTTCATCAATTTGTTTTGGAAATAATTGAAGACTTTAGGTTGAGCAGATGTATCCTTCCTTCCTTCAACATCGTCTTCCAAGTGTTGATTCCAATCAAATACAATGCGGAAATAGTAGGTAAATATCGATCTACAGATTTTTTCAATAAGATCTAAAAAATAATCTCCAAAGTCATCGACAATAGGCTCAAACACATCCTCCCTTTTCACCTCTCTCCTCAAAACTAGATATGTAGAAGGGTGTCAAATTCTTGATTATATTATCCTCACTCATGAGGCCATCCACTTTGTTAAAACTCTCAAGATGGCTAGCATGCTCAACAAATTGGACATGCCCAAATAATTTGTTAAACTAAATTGGGACTATATTGAGCATATCCTCCTAACGTTTTGCTTCAACACCTATTGGACCCAATGGGTCATGTCCTTAGTTTCCTCTTTTTTTTCCCCTATTATGGTAAATAACTCCCCCTTAGACACATTCCAACCTTCTCCCAACATCATACAAGGGGACCTTTCATCCCCCTTTATCTTCATCCTCTTGTCGCAAGGCTTAGATTGAACAAGCAAGGAAACCCTTAAAAATGGATACCTAAAAGGTATTTCCCTCCCCAGTAGCACCTCTCTCTCCCACCAGCATTTTGTGGATGCCACCCTCTTTATTAATCACCCTTCTGTCAAGGAATCTAGGGAAATAAAATTCATCCCAAACCTCTTCTCTACAACCCTCGGCACCTCTATTAACCTAATTTTGATGGCGTTGGACCCAACAACATGTCAGGGGATCTCCCCAGTAAGAATTCCCAATTATACCTCAGACTATTTGGTGTAGGAGTCCTAGAAGTGGGTCGTACGGTAATTCCTTCACACGATTCGCATAGAGGCAAGTAAGATAACTCTGATGGTAGCAATGGTGTGATACATACTGTGAGCCAAAGAAGGTGCATGAGAGGTTCTAACACACAGGGGTTGAGGTGAGTGCACCCCTTGCAAACTTGTGATAGAACGAAGTTAATAAGGGAACACACGAGAAAATATGCATCACAACATTGAAGGCAAGTTAGCTAGCAATCCAAAGTGATGGTTAAACCAACAATGCATTTCAGAAAGATTCATACATACATACATAGAAAGCTATACATGCATGTGTAAGCAAGCAAATGCATATATCATTTAGAGTAAACCAGATAACATAGAATACAATACAACATATGCATGAAACTTGTTGGCTCTTGTTATATTAAGAAGTGTAAGTTCCAGTCATACAATACATCCATGTCCATACACTAGTTCCGACAACGAAACATTAAAGCCACAACCGCTAGCTCCTCCAAAGAGATGTACTAGCTTTACACAGTGGAGAAGCCAAGGCTCATTATAATACTTTTCAAGATCTCTCCAAGATAGTCTTATCAGAAGCTTGGCTGACCGGAAGCCCATATAGTCAGTCATGAGAGACTATTTATAGCAAAAGGGTGGGGTGACCCTTGAAATTCCCCTTTGTGACATTTCATCTACCCTCATGAATCTTCATCTGCTCTATGATTGTTACATCGAACCATCGACACTTGAACTTACACTTGGCACCCACACTTACAATGCACATGCACCCATGTGAGACAAAATAGCTTGAGAAATCCATGCTAGAAATCCCTATGGCTTGGACAACTATTGGAAGACCAACTCCTTGACATCTTCATTGTGATTGGAAGTAGCGTACTGATGCCAAGATCGGTAGTCCGTAGTGGTGTCTATGTACTCCAAGATGACATCTATCTAGAACCTGACTCTTGCCACCAGAGCATCTAGGTACACTGATCGGGCTCCTCTATCCAACTCGTCTGAAAGCATGCACACCATTGTCTTCAATGCAACTAGACCAGAAACATACTTGTGCATGATGTTTGAACTAATGGGCAAGTCTAGGCTGGTGGCAATGTGCATTAACTCACCAAAGTTAAATTCAAGCTCTAGTCAGACATGTGCCTTTGTCTTTGCCTGGGTGAGAGTTCCAATAGATGGGATCACATGTTCATGTACCACAACATTCATAATATTGAATACACATGCATTAGAAGCCTATATGCTATTGATGAGCTTCAAGATATCTTCATAGTTCGAAATTTGACTCGAGATACATGCCTTCGGCTCGACCACTCTAGGCTTCATCATCTTAGGCAAGCGAAGTGGGTCTTCCTCATGTCTCATCATCTATGTTTTCAGGTAATCAACAAGAGCATGCACGTTTGCCAAGATACATGCTCTTCCAACACATCGATGCTGCCACCAGTTGAGATGGACGACTCCATTGTGCACGGTACCAAACATAGAATACAACACCTGCATGACTATGTCAAGGGACAAAACTTCATCTAGCATTTCCTTCTTCACTCCTGCTTGGGCAGATGTTGTAACCAAGTCTCCTCCTTTCTTGTCCATATGTTTTCCTTAGCCATTCACTCATTCTCAGTTATCAAAAATCGAACACTTGAGCTAGTGGCTTCGTTATATGCTCTAGTAGCATCAACGAAGGTTGTTGGATGTTTGCACACATCAAACACAATAACTCATTCCTCAAGTTGCGCAAGAGATGTATGACATTCAAAAGTCGACCCTCTACGAGACTGCACAACTCTGTGTTGAGACTCATTGAATGACATATCGTGCATCTCTCCTTCCAACTGATATCTAAGGATCTTAGTGCCTCCTTGGTTGCTTATGACTTTCTCATATTCTAGATGTGGTGAAGTGGGTATGTTGACCTCTTGGTGATGAGACATGAGGTCGATGACGTGTTCCAATTCATGTTGCTCCATATCCATATCAATTCTCGAAGTGCTTTCTCTATCTCACGAGTGAAATCTTTCTCCTGCGATGGTTCACCCTCTCTGCCTAATGCTAGCTATTCTGATGAGTCCACTACCTATACGGGTGTTGTTCCATCAGTTTGCACATGTCTCGTCCCCTACTGTACCTTTTGTTGTCATGCTTCCCTCTCCTATTTACACAACTTTTGGTCCTTTTAAAGTTTCTCCTTCAACACATGCAACTCCTTCTCCGTCTCTTCCATCCTTCGCTTCTCCCTCTACCTTTGTGCGAATTACTTATCGCGTTGCTCCCCATTTTCCTCTATAGCCATAAATAATTTCTCTATAAGTGGACCTACTCGAAACTTGCAACTTTGCTCTTCCTCCATGTGATCGACAATCTTTCTCTTTCCCTTGTCTCACACTAGTATGTTCACCTCTATTGTTGATACTGCTTTTGGTACTCTCCGAGACGCTTTCACGTTGCTTCACTAACTGCACCAGAGTGAAGACAACCTATTTATTGGGTCTGGAGAAACCATAGCAACATCTCCATGGGTCCTCCTTGACCGAATGAAATGCCCACTGGATCCAGTTAAACTGTACTCTCACATAGTGATCTTTCACAAGACAATGTGGGTCATATGAATTGTAACTTCGGAGGTCAAATGGATACTTCTTCATATGCTCTACTTCGACATATGCATTCTTAAAACTCTTGATCTCATATAACCCAATCTACAATGGAAGAGCGGGCCAAGGTGCCTTCTTCTTCCAGTGCAGTCTAACTATCAATCCTACCGAGATGTGATATGCGACTTCCTACATGATGAGTATGACCAAGGAAAACTTCAGTAGAACATGCAAAGGCTTCTCTGTGATGTACATACATGTGAAGGTGCTGGATGGTGAGGCATACAATAAGCTATGTCTATCAGTGCCTCCATTACTACCTTCGATGTGCAGGGTGCAACCTGTTCGAATATCATCTTGTAAACCAAGGTGACAAAATTATTGGACAGTTGTGTGATAACTCCTCTGAAGCTAGATTCATACAACTTATAATAAGTGTTCACAGTAGTCTCCGGTGGTGACCATTCCCACTTCAAGCCCAGGAACTGGTATTGGGTACAAACTACATCCAGATATAGGTGAACATGTATATTTCTTCTTGCATACCTTCGGGTCGCTGTCAAGCCCTTGTTACCTATTCCTTTAGCTGATGAGCCAACATAGCAGACTAGTTGCATGGTTTTCTCTCTCTGGCCAGCTGGTCCAGTGCAATCACCCAACTCTATGGGAAGGTTTCCATGCTTTCTTGGCCATAGAGTCAACATCCCAAAATGACCAAGTATTGATACACCTTCTGCAGTATCTTTGCCTTGTATACCTGGTTGGATGTCATCGTGAATCTAGCCAGCTCCTTTACCCAGTTCTTCAAAATGTCTTTGGAGTTTGCATTGTTGCTGTGTTTGTTTAAGGGAGTCTCCATGATAGTCACTGTCTCTGACATATGATACATCTGATACATCTCATCATAATCCTTTGCCATGAAGGTTGCAATCTGTATCCTGCTAACACTTCTCAAGGTCATCGTCTCAGGATCAACGTGTGAGACGATCCAGTGTATCATGTCTGCGCATGGGAACACGAGGTATCTGCATGTAATCTAGTACAAGTTGGAATTGTGAATGTCCACGTACACCTTGTTGTCTTCGAGGTATTCCCCAAAAGTGCCTATAAAGGCATCATTGACCTCTTCACATTTTAGCTTGATGTCCTTGTCTATAATCAGTTTGGTATCTTAATAGATCAATAAACTTGAGGACACTTGCTCATCTACTGCTAGAGTTGCACTTCCGTCAGTGTCCTCTGATCCTGACTTCTTGGAGGCCATTGATCCTAAAATTTTGAGAGGCATATTAACACATGGAAGATCTGGAGACAAAGAAACATGCATGGCAAGAAATCTATCAACGAAAACCAAAGCAAATTTGGAGAATGACAAAACACATACTTGGGGATTGATACGCAAAAATTGCACAATTTCTTCTGGGAGGCTGAGTGACTGGTTGCCAGAACTGCACAAAAGACAATTTGGGTTGTCTCTTAGGAACAAATGGCTAGTGGAATTGTGCAACGCATAATCTAGGTTGATTGCTAACTACTGGAATTGTGCAATGCATAATTCCAACTGGCAATGACTACAAGCTCAGTGACTGCATTGCACAATTTTCTAGGCCAGTAGCTATTGTCCCTTATAATTGCGCAAAGCAGGCTTGTTGGCAGTTTCTGGGTAGAAATTTTTATTTATGGAGAGGAAGATAGAGCCTTCCCTCTCAAGATTGTGCAACGCTAACTTGGTGAGGCAAAGTCCGGGCCGAGGGTGCCAAGACCCACCAACGGGAAACTAAATGTAAATTTGAAAGTTAATGCATAACGATACTAAATGTAAGCAAAAGTAAATTATCATGCATGAGAATAGCGAATGAATGATTCAAAGAATAGAACAACATGCATGTGGGTGAAGTGAGTCGCTGAATCGGCAACCGTTCGTGCAAAACAGTTTCATGCATGAGACAACAGTGAGATAGCAGCAAAAACTAAAATTGTGCTAGTACAAGCTAGTATGCATGTAAATGACAACAATGATTCAAAGAAAACAAGAAAACAACACTCACACAAGAAAAAACACAAAAAATGACCAGAATGTGGAAAAAGACAAGTTGAGACCACTTACTAGTGAATATTTGAGCTGGATGTGTCGAAGGGTCATGGATGTGTTGTGGGATGCCAAAGCTCCAAGATCAATGTGAAACAATGAGCTCTGATGCAAGAAATAAATAAGTTTGCGCTCATGATGCGCATGACACAAATCTAGGAAAGAGAGACACTTGGAGGAACGATTCTAAAACGATCTTTTCATGTAACCTCCAGCTGCTAAAACTAACTTCCTGAATCAAGGAATGGTTCTTTCATGTTTCCTTTTACTATTCCGGGGAAAAGCAAGCCATGCATGCAAGTCAATTTTCCTTGGTCTCGGGTGGAATTGGTCAAACCAACTTCACATGCAAGAGGCTTCTCAACTACTAGGATAAAATGTGCATTTATGGATGGGAGATGGGCTAGCTTCCCAGGAGATTTGCGTGACTAACTGCTGCCCAGGATTGCACAATTCTTGAGCTGAGTAGCCCTACTGGGAAGAATTGTGCAATTTTCTAGATGAAGCCTTACTAGCAGAATTGTGCAATTCTAGAGCTGAGCAGTATTTCAGACTGAATGGTTCTCTTTCTAGAGGGAAGGCTACTTGCTGTCCAGAATTGCAAATATCTTGAGGGATTTGCTCAACCTACAGCTTCACCAAGCCTAGAGAAACAACCTGTGAGGGGAATGCATAAAGCTCTAATAGATAGGCTACCTTTCTGCAAGAAAAACACTAAAGCTTGTGTACTTGATGAAGGAAGACATGCTATTGTGAATGGTTGGTAGGGAGTCTCCAAAACAAAGCTAATAGAAAATTTTAGAGGGTGGTTTTAGCCGCTAAAACACTTGGTGAAACACAGGTAAAACTCCAACTCTCTTAATGGACCTTGTTCATGAAAAAAAGTTTAACATCTTTGGAAGTATTGTTCAGTTCTTAGTTCATCTTGATTTCACACTAGCCTGATTGTAAGATGTAGCATATGCCAAAATCTTGGTCGGTTGACACATATTCCAAGGCAAGGAAACAAAGTTTTTTTGATTATGGTTGAGGGGTATATTGGTGCACAAGCAATATAATTGTTAGAGTATTTGTTTCATCTCTAATGTTTCTCCATTACCAATAGGCACAGACAGTACCCCATTGGAGTCACAGAGGAACACAAACATTGCTCTAATTCCAGCAAGCCTGGAAAGTACCTTGGCAGAGTTACTTGCATCACCTCTCTGCACAAGAAGCCTTTCTCTTGTTTCACCTTATTCATTTTTCATTTTTTGAAATTTTCACTTGTAATTTTTTAATTTTTTTCATTTTGAATACTGTGCATAAAACTTATTGATTTAAGAGGTGGAAGAGGGATCTCGACTTATTGTGAGTAGAAGAGGTTGTTCCTTTAGAGAAGTAGTTTATTATATATCTATGACTTGCTTGTTAAGGTTTCCCCCCTCACCTTACTCTACTTGACTGAGCTCAGAAGGGTTAACCCAAAAACAACCGACTAGAGTAGGTGACACTAGTTAGCATCTAGGTGTTGTCTTTTCACCAAGGTTCACCTCAAACAATACATATTTTCCTTCGATGTATCATGGACGAAAAGTAACAAGTTCTTCATAAAGAGTCAAATGATAGATAAGCAAGTAGTGATAGCAGTACAAGGCCTCTTGTACTTTACCCAGCTTGTTTCAAGAGTGCTATGTTGTTTCATGTCAAACTAACGTACAAACAAAGCAAGAAAAAAAAAAAACAAAGAAAATCATAACAAGAAGTGAATGCGAAAGCAAAATGAGTAAACGAGCAAGGAAGAAGATGAAAAAACAAACAAAACAAGTAAGCAAACAAGCATGCAAGCAAACCATCTGAAAGCAAACACTACTCCTACTCCAAAGCTAACAGTGCATGTGCCTAATCGTGTGAAGTGGCATTTCCAATGCAGACATCGGTGCGTTGGTTGACCCATGTTGGTGAAGGCTTGGTTTGTGAGCAACCCAGTTGTGTAAACCAACAAGCAAGAAAGATATATCAATGAATACAAACACAATTTATGTTTAAAAGTCTCCACAGGACATAAGTGAGTATAAGTGCATGATGAGCAATCTATGGACTTATCACAATGTTGTATGACACTGCATGCAACTTTGAAGCATATGCATACTCTTTATTGTGACATGTAGGAAAATGAAAGAAACAAAGACAAATTACATTGTTCACCTATGCTTGCAATGTAAGATTCCTCCAATGCATGAGAGATGGGATAGTCTAGTTTGAGTGGAGGAAGTATGATCTGCATATGAGATTGATGTTCAATGCATACAGATGAGTGATGAGGAGCCTTGGGTGATTGAACTATTTCTTGATCCAAAGTGAAACTAACCCCAAGAGAGAGATGCCCTGACATAACCATCATCTCGAGCTGAAGTGCCTTGACAACCTTGGGTATTTTGACTTCATCTTCAAATAGATCATCATAAATAGGTTGCTTCGAAAAATCAGTTGCATGAGAATCATGATCGTGATTGAATATGGGAGTAAAAGGATCACGACAACCCAAATAAGAAAAACCATTGATTTCCTCAGCATGCTAACAATATGATGGATCAAACAGAGGGGTAGATGAGAAGTGAACAAATTCATCCTCTACGTTTTTGGAAAAGGCAGATGAAAAATCAAGTAGATTTTAAATGAATAATTTATCCTCTCCATTGTTAGATGATGGACTGACATTTTGGTGTATCCTGCGAGTGATCAACAATGGGTGCATCCGTGGATGAAGATACACATGTGAAATCATGGATGGAAAGTTCACCAAAGATGTCAGGAAAGAATGGAGGAGTCTCGAATGGAAGGGACTCATCCATCACCGAGTGTTGATGATCAAGCTCCCACTCATACTCTTCATGAATGATAGCGCATGTTGTTTGTGAAACGCCAACCCCCTCAGTGGCTTGATCCTCGTTCACAACAAGTGTAGATTCTGGAATGGAAGAACACAAGATAATATCATCTGGAGGATTATCCAAGTACAAAGATGGAGGTTGTGGAACAAAATGCATGCGACAACTCGATGGACTCACAACCAAATCTACGTGAAAATTAAGCAAAGTGATGTTGGGAGAATGTGATAGTTGAACAGGTGTGTGAGCATGATCTTCAACGTCACTCTACAGTGGTGGAGTTGTTTGATGAGGGGATGGTAGACAGTCACTTGTGATAGTGATGACATTCGTCTGTGATTGCATCTCTATTACTGAAGAATATTGAGTGACACTTGATTTCAAACTTCTTATTGGGACATGTAGATTTCTTAAGACAATACTCAAATCAGTCCCAAAGATAGAAAAATTTCATCTGGCTCTTCGGAGCTTGTAACTGCAAATCACAGAAGCGCTACCAAAAGTCCATAGTATATTCATGTGGAGCCTTTTGTTGTTGTCATAGTTTTTGGTCAAGATGGTATGGATCAAAGTGATAGAAAGTATCTTCAATGAGATCACAAAGGTGCTCAAGTGAGTGCATGCTATTAGCCGGTAGGCTACACAACCATCGATGTGGAGATTCACAAAGTGTGTATGCAAGTAGCAACTTGGCATGTTCATTAGAACATCCATCTTCCTCATGAAGGATGGAAAGTAAGTCATGTAAGAACTCAAGCCAGGCCACTTCGTCTTCACCATCATATGTGTAAGTGGACAAGAGATCAACAAACTCCCTCATGATGATGACATCTTCATGATTCGAAAAACATCATGGAGGGAGGAGAGTGCAAGAATCCATGAAATATATGCGAATATTAAAAACAAGATGAGGTGACACAGCTTGTCATCTGGCCCTCCTTCAAGCACCAGAAATGTTGAAGGTGATGGAACCACCAACATGTTAGGGGATCTCCTTGATAAGAAGTCCCAATAACATCTCAGAACATTTGGTGTAGGAGTCCTAGCAGTGGGCCGTATGGTAATGCCTTGACTGCGATTTCACACAGAGGAAAGTAAAATAACTTTGTTGGTAGAAAGGGTGTGACATATGCAGTGAGCCAAATAAGGTGCATGAGAGGTTCTAAAACATGGGGGTTGAGGTGAGTGCACCCCTCGGAAACCTTTGATAGCACTGAGTTAAGAAGGGAACAAATGAGAAAAGATGCATCAGAACATGGAAGGCAAGTTAGCTAGGAATCCAAAGTGATGGTTAAACCAACAACACATTTTACAAATATTCATATATACATACATAGAAAGATATACATGCATGCATAATAAAACATATAAATATATCATTTAGAGTAAACCAGATAACATAGAATACAATATAACATATGCATGGAACATGATGCCTCTTGTTATATTAAAAAGTGTAAGTTCCAATCATATAATACATCCATGTCCAACCACTAGTTTCGACAGTAGAACATTACAGCCACAACCGCCTGCTCTTCCAAAGATATGTACTAGCTCCACATAGTGGAGAAGCCAAGGCTCATTACAATATTGTCCAAGCTCTCTCCAAGATAGTATTGTCAGAAGCTTGGTTGACCAGAAGCCAATAAAATGAGTTATGAGGGACTATTTATAGAGAAAGGGTGGGGTGACCCTTGACATTGCCCTTTTTGATAGTTCATCTATCCCCATGACTCTCCATCTACTCTATGACTGTTACATCCAACTATCGACACTTGAACTTACACTTGACAAAAAATTACATTACAATACACATGTACCCATGTGAGAAAAATTGGATTAAGCAAGCCATGCTAGACATCACTATGACTCGAACAATTGTTCGAAGACGAACTCTTCGACATCTTCATTGTGATTGATAGTAGCATACTGATGGCCAGACTGGTATTCCATGATGTTGTTCATGTGCTCCAAGGTGACATCTTTCTGGAACATAACTCTTGTCTCCATAGCATCCGGGTACTTTGTTCAGGCTCCTCTGTCCAACTCATCTAAAAGCATGTGCATCATCGTCTTCAATGCGACCGGACCTGCAACATACTTTTGCATGATATCTGCACTGATGGACAAGTCTAGGTTGGTGGAAATGTGCATCAACTCATCAAAGTACAAGTCAAGCTCTAGTCGAACTGATGCCTTTGTCTTCACCTAGCTGAGAGTCCCAATAGATGGGATCACATGTGCACATACCACAACATCAATACTCTTGAATACAAATTCATGGGAATCTTGTATGCTAGTGATTAGCTTCAAGAACTCTTCATATTTCTGGATCTGACTTCGCATACATGCCTTCAACTTGATCGCTCTAGGCTTCATCATCTTAGGAAAGCTAAGCGGGGCTGCCTTGTATCTAATCATCCACCTTTGCATGTAATAAAAAACAACATGCAATTTTTCCAAGATACACACTCTTCTAGCACATTGTTGCTTCCATCCATTCAGATGGATGCTTACCTTGTACACAATACCAAACTTAGAATATAATGCCTGCGTGACTATGTCAGGGGACAACACTTAATCTAGTATTTCCTTCTTTAGTTCTGCTCGAGTAGATGTTGTAACCAACTCTCCTCCTTACTTGGCCATATGTAGTTCCTTAGCCATTCACTCATCCTCAGCTATCAGAAAGAGAACACTGGAGCTAGTGGCTTCAACATATGCTTTGGTGGAATCGGCCAAGGCTATTGGATGTTCTCCCACGTCAGACACGATCACTCATTCCTCAACTTGTGCATAAGATGTATGATCGTTTGGAGTTGAATACATAGCTCTGTGTTGAGACTCGTCGAATGAGATGTTGTGCATCTCACCTTCCGGATGACCTCCAAGGATCTCAATGCCTCCTTGGTCACTTGTGACTTGCTCATCTTCTAGATGCATTGAAGCGGGTAAGTCGACCTCTTGGTGACGAGGAATGGTGTTGATGTCTTGTTCCAATTCCTACTGCTCCATATCTGTATCCAACTGTTGAATTGCTTACTCTATCTCATGAGCGAAGTCTTGCTCCTACGATGGTTCACCCTGTCTACCTGATGCCATCCATATAGATGAGTCCACTACGTGTACGAGCGTTGTTTCATCTATTTTCACATGTTTCTCCCCTTGTTGTACCTGTTGTTTTCACAACTCATGTTCCTTTCAAAGTTTCTCCTTCAACTCATGCAACTCCTTCTCCATCTCTTCAATCCTCTATTTCTCACTCTTCCTTTGCGCGATTTACTTATCGTGTTGCTACCTCTTTGTGTCTATAGCCATAGCTTCTTTCTGTACAAGTGGACATGGTTGGAACTTGTAGATTCGCTCTTCCTCCATGCGATTGAAAATGTTTCTCTTGCCCTTGTCGCACACTGGTATGTTCACCTCTACTATTGTTGCTGCTTCTGGTTCTCTTCGGGATGTTGCTTCGCTAACTACTCCATAGTGAAGCTGACCTGTTCATTAGGTCTGGAGAAACTGTAGAAATATCACCATGGTTCCTCCTCTGCCCAATGAAATGCCCCATGGATCCAGTTGAACTGTACTCTCATGTAGTGATCTTTCACAAGATAATGTGGGTCATACGGATTATAAATTTAGAGGTCAAATGGATACTTCTTCATTTGCTTAGCTTCAACATCCATGTGCTTGAAACTCTAGATCTCGTATAACCCAATCCAGAATAGAAGAGCAGGCCAAGGTGCCTTCTTCTTCCAGTGTTGTCTAGCTATCAATCATGCCCATATGTGATATGCTACTTCCTGCATGATGAGTATTTCCAAGGCAAACTCTGTAGAACATGCAGAGGCTTCACTGTGTTGTACATATGTATGAAGGTGTCGGATGGTGAGGCATACCAATCAGCTATGTCTATCAGTGCCTCCATAGATGCCTTTGACATGCATGGTGGATCCTTTTCAAATATGATCTTGTAAACCGGGGTGACAAAATGATCAGACAACTGTGTGATAACTCCTCTTAAGTTGCATTTGGACAACAACCTACACTAAGTGTTCATAGCAGTCTTCACCCATGACCATGCCCACTTCAAGCCCAATAACTCCTATCAGGCACAGACTGCATCCAAGATATAAGTGGACATGTATATTTCTTCTTGCATACCTTTGGGCAGTTGTCAAGCCCTCATTACCCATTCCTTCAACTGATGAGCCAACATATCAGAACAGTTTCATGGTTCTCTCTGGTGAGTTGGTCCAACATGATCACCCAAATCTGGGAAGGTTTCCATGCTTTCTAGGCCATATAGTCGACATGCAAAAATGACCAAGTATTGATACACCTTCCACAGTATCTTCATCTTATAGATCTGGTTGGTTGTCATCCTGAATCTAGCTGGCTCCTTTACCCAGTTCTTTAGCATGTTCTGGAGTTGGCATTTTTGTTGGGTAAGTTGAAGGGAGTCTCCATGATAGTCACAAGCTCTCACATCTGATACATCTCATCATAATCCTTTGCTCTGAAGGTTTCAATCTTTGTCCCGCTGAAATTTCTCAAGGTCATCATCTCGCGATCACTATGTGAGAGGATCCAGTGTATCATGTCTGCGTAAGGAAAAAACAGTATCTGCATGCAATCTGACACAGTCCAAACTTGTGAATGTTCATGTACACTTGGTAGTCTTCAAGGTCTTCCCAAAATGTACCTATAAAGGCATCATTGACCTCTTTCCATTAAAAGTTGATATCCTTGTCTAGAATCAATTTGGTATCTTCATAGATCAGTAGACTTGAGGAAACTCACACATCCACTACTCCAGTTTCACTTCTCTCAGTTTCCTTTGATCCTACTCTCTTGGATACTATTGATCCTAAACTATTAAGAGGTAGGTGAACACCTGAAATATTTTCAAACAAAGAGACATACATGGAAAGAAATATGTCATCGAAAACCAAAGCAAATTTAGAGAATGACATAACACATAACTGGGGATTGATAGGAAAAGATTGCACAATTTTTTCTAGGAGGCTCAGTGACTAGCTACTGCAACTGTGAAAAAGGTAGTTTGGGCTATCTTGGAGGCAAGACTCACTACTCGAATTGTTCAATGCACAATCGAGGACGACTATTAACTGCTGGAATTATGCAATGCATAATTCTAGCTGGAAATGACTACAGGCTTAGTGACTGCATTGCACAATTGTCTGGGCCAATAGCCATTGTCCCTCATAATTGTGCAAAGAAGTCCTGGGGATAGCTACTAGGAAAAATTTCACATTTCTAGAGAGGAAGAAAAAGCCTTCCCTCTCAGGAATGCACAGTACTGACTTGGTTTGCGAGAGTCCAGGCTGTGGCTACTCAGATCCGCCGACAAGAAACTGAACGCAAATGTCAAAGTGAATGCATAGAGATGCTAAATGTAAGTAGAAGTAAATGATCATCCATGCAAACAATGAATGAAATATTCAGAAAATAGAACAACATGCATCTAGGTGAAGTGAGTTTCCAAATCAGCAATTGTTCGTGCAAAATAGTTTGATGCATGTGACAACACTGAGATAGCAATGAAAACTGAAATGATGCTAGTAAAAGCTAGTATGCATGTCAACAATAGAAAGCGTTCAAAGAAGACAAGAAGAAAACACTCACACAAGTGAAAACACAATATGTGACAGAAATGCTAAAAAAGACAAGTTGAGACAACTTACCGTGGATACTAAATTGGATGTGTCAAAGAGTCTCGAATGATTTATGGGATGTTAGAGCTCCAAGATCAATGTGAAAGAATGAGCTTTGATGCATCAAATAAATACGTTTGGGCTCATGATGCACATGCCACAAATCTAGGAAAGAGAAACACTTGGAGGAAATATTCTAAAACGATCTTTGCATGTAACCTCCAGCTGCTAAAACTAGCTCTGTGAATCAAGGGATGATTTTTGCATGTTCCCTTTTGCTATTCTGGGGAAAACCAAGCCATGCATATAAGTCAAGCTTCCTTGGTCACAGGTGGAACTGTTCAACCCAAATTCACATGCAAGAGGCTACTCAACTACTGGGAGAAAATGTGCATTTCTGGATTGGGAGCAAGGTTGGCTACCAAGGCAATTTGTGCAATTTCTGGGTGGAGCAATTGACTGCTACCTATGATTGCACAATTCCTGAGTTGAGCAGCCCTAGTAGTAAGAATTGTGCAATTTTTTGGATGAAGCCTAACTGGAAGAATTGTGCAATTCTGGAGCCCAGCAGGCTGCCAGACTGAATTGTGCAATTTCTAGAGGGAAGGCTAGTTGCTCTCTAGAATTGTCCAATTTCTTGAGGGAGCTATTCAGCCCATAAGTAGACCAAGTCTAGAGAAGCAACCTGTGAGGAGAATGCATCAAGCTCTGATAGACAAGTTGGATTTCTACAAGAAAAATGCTAAAGCTTGTGTACTTGATGAAGCAAGACATGCTCCTGTGGAAGGTTGGTAGGGAGGCTCGAAAACAAAGTTAAGGAAAAAATTTGGAGGGTGGTTGTAGTTGCTATAACACTTGGTGAAACACTGGTAGAACTCCAACTTTCTGAATGGGCCTTGTTCGTGAAAAACAAGTCTAACACCTCTGGAAGTATTGTTCAATTCTTATTTCATCTTAGTTTCACACTAGCCTAATTATAAGATGTAACAACTACCAAACTCTTTGTCAATTGACACACATTCCGAGCCAAGGCAACATAGTTGTTTCGATTGGGGTTGAGGGGTATATTGGTGCACAAGAAATATAATCGTCAGAGTCTTAGTTTCATCTCTAGTGTTGCTCCACTACCAGCAATCCTAGAGAGTACCCCAATGGAGTCATGTAGGAACATAAGCATCGTTGTACGACTAATGAGCCTGGTCCATACCCAATGGATTTACTTGCATCACCTCTATATGAAGGAAGCCTTTCCATTCTTCTGCCTTATTCATTTTTATTTTTTTGAAATCTTCACTTTTCATTTTTTCATGCAAAACTAACCTATGAACAAAGCAAGGAAACAAGGAACAAAGCAAAGCATGAGCATAAGCGAATGTGAAATCAAAGTGAGTAATAAAGTAAGTAAGAAAACAAACAAAAAAACAAAACAAGTAAGCAAACAAGCATGCAAGCAAACCAACTTAAAGAAAACACTTCAACTACTCCAAAGCTAACGGTGCATGGGCCTGATCACGTGAGGTGATATTTCCAATGCAGCCACTGACACATTGGTTGACCCATGTTGGTGAAGGTTTGGTCTGCGAGAAACCCAATTGTGCAGACTAGAAAGAAAGAAAGATATAACAATGAAGACAAACAAACTTTATGCTTAAAAGTTTCCACGAGACATAAGTGAGTGCAAGTGAATGATGAGCAGTCAGTGGACTTATCACGATGTTGTGCAACACTACATGCAACTTTGAAGCATACACATACTCTTGACTGTGACATGCAAGAAAATGAAAGAAACAAAGACAACTTGCATCATGCACATGTGCGTGTGATGTAATATTCCTCCAATGCATGAGGGATGCGATCGTGCAATTCGAGTGGAGGAAGCATGATCTGTGTGTGAGATTGATCATCAATGCATACACATGAGTGATGAGAAGCCTTGGTTGATTGAACAATTTCCTAATAGGAAGTGAAACTAACTCCAAGAGAGTAAAGGCCTTACATAACCATCAACTCAAGTTGAAGTTCCTCGATAGTCTCAGGTGCTTTGACTTCATCATCAGATAGATCATCACAAACCGATGGCTTCAAAAAATCGATTGCACTAGAATCATGATTATGATTGAATATGGGAGTAAATGGATGACGACAGCCATGATCATAAAAACCAATGCTTTCCTCAGCATCCTCATGATATGATGAATCAAACAGAGGGGTAGATGAGACGTGAAGAAATTCATCCTCTGTGCTTCTAGAAAAGGCAGATGAAAAATGAAGTGGATTTTCAATGAATAACTTATCCTCTCTATTTTCAAAAGATGGACTGACATTTGGTGTATCCTGTGAGTGATCAAGAATGGGCACATTTGTGGATGAAGATAAACACGCAAAATCATGGATGGAAATTTTACCAAAGATGTTAGGAAAGAATGGAGGAGGTTCGAACGGAAGGGAGTCATCCTTCACCGAGTGCTGATGATCAAGCTCCCACTCATAATCTTCATGAATGAAAATGCATGTTGGTTGTACAACACCAACCCCATGAGTGGCTTGATCCTTATTCATAATGAGCATAGAGTCTGAAATGGAAGAACACAAAACAATATCATTCAGAGGATTAGCTTAGGACGAAGACAGAGGTTGTGGAACAACTGGATGGACTCACAACCAAATCTATGTGAAAACTAAGCAAAGTAATGTTGGGAGAATATGACAGCTAAACAAGTGTGTGAGCATGATCTTCAACATCACTCTACAGTGGTGGAGATGTTTGATGAGGGGATGGTAGACAGTGGCTTCTGACAATGACGACATCTGTGTGCGATTTTGAAGCTCCATCACTAAAGAATAATGAGTGAGGCTTGATTTCAAATATTGTATTGGGATGAGAATATTTCTTAATAGAGTTCTCGAATCGGTCCCAAAGATAGAAAAATTTCATCTGACTCTTCGAAGCTTGAAACTGAAAATCATAGAAGCGCTGCCAAAAATCCATAGTCGATTCATGTAGAGCCTTTCATTATTGTAATAGTTTTTGGTCAAGATAGTCTACATCAAAATGATACAAATTATCTTCAATGAGATCACAGAAGTGCTCAAGTGAGTTCTCGCTATCATCTAGTAGGCTACACAGCCATCGATGTGGAGATTCATTAAGTGTGTATGCAAGCAGAACGCTGGCTTGTTCATCAAAACATCCATCTTCCTCATGAAGCATGGAAAGAAAGTCATGTAAGAACTTAGGCTAGGACACCTTGCCTTCACCATCATATGTGTAAGTGGACAAGAGATCAAAGAACTTGCTTGTGATGGTGACATCTTCATGATTAGAAAACAATCATGGAGGGAGAAGAGTGCAAGAATGCATGAAAGATATGAAAAGGTTCAAAACAGGATGAGAGGACACAACTTGTCATCTAGCCCTCCTTCTAGCACTAGAAATGTTGATAGTGACGGACTTGCCAGCATGTTAGGGGATCTCCTAAGTAAGAAGTACCAATTACACCTTAGACCTATTGGTGTATGATTCCCAACAACAAGTCGTATGGTAATCCCTTGACCGTGATTTTGCACAGAGGCAAGTAGGATAACTCTGGGGGTAGCAATAGTGTGACATATGTAGTGAGTCAAAGAAGGTGCATGAGAGGTTCTAACACAAGGGGGTTGAGGTGAGTGCACCCCTTGGAAACCTATGATAGCACATAGTTAAGAAGGGAATAGACGAGCAAAGATGCATCAAAACATGGAAGGAAAGTTAGCTAGCAATCCAAAGTTTTGGTTAAACCAACAACACATTTCAAAAATATTAATACATACATACATAGAAATCTATACATGCATGCATAAGAAAACATATACATATATCATTTAGAGTAAAATAGATAGCATAGAATACAATACAACATATGCATGAAATGTGCTAACTCTTGTTATATTAAGAAGTGTAAGTTCCAATCATACAATACATCCATGTCCAGCCACTAGTTCTGATAGTGAACATTACAACCACAAGCACCTACTCCTCCAAACAGATGTACTAGCTCTGTGCAGTGGAGAAGCCAAGGCTCATTACAATACTATCCAAGCTCTCTCCATTATAGTCTTATCGGAATTTTCACTGACCAAAAGCCCATACAATGAGTTATGAAGGACTATTTATAGATAAAGGGTGGGGTGACCCTTCACATTCCCCTTTGTGATAGTTCATCTACCCTCATGACTCTTCATCTACTCTATGGTTGTTACATCCAGTTATAGACACTTGAACTTAAACTTGACAAGATGTTACATTACAACACACATGTACCCATGTGAGACAAAATGGTTTGAGCAAGCCATGCTAAACATCACTATTACTCAGACAATTTTTGGAAGACGAACTCTTTGACATCTTCATTGTGATTGACAGTAACACACTGATGCCAAGACCGGTAGTCTGCAATGCTGTCTGTGTGCTCCAAGGTGACATATTTCTAGATCCTAACTCTTCCCTCCATAGCATTTGAGTACAGTTCTCGGGCTCCTCTTTCCAACTCGTCTGAAAGCATGTGCAAAATTAACTTCAATGCGGCTAGACCAGCAACATACTTGTGCATGATTTCTGCACTGATGGGCAAGTCTTGGTTGGTGGCAATATGCATCAACTTGTCAAAGTATGAGTCAAGCTATAGTTGGACCTGTTCCTTTGTCTTCGCTTGGGTGAGTTTCACAATAGATGGGATCACATGTGCGTGCACCACAACATCCATACTCTCAAATACACATGCATGGGAAGCTTGTATCCCAGTGAGGAGCTTCGAGAGCTCTTCATATTCTAGATTTGACTCAGGATACGTGCCTTCATATCGACCGCTTTTGGCTTCATCATCTTGGGGAAGTTAAGGAGGGTTGCCTTGTATCTCATTGTCCGTTTTTTCATGTAATCAACTACAACATGCATATTTTCCAAGATACATGTTCTAGTACATTTCTGCTGCCATCTGTTGAGATGGATGACTGCTTTGTGCACAGTGCCAAACTTGCAATACAACACCTGTATGACTATGTCAAGGGACAACACTTCATCTAGTATTACATTCTTCAGTTATCCTTGGGAAAATGTTGTAACCTACTATCCTCCTTCCTTGGATGTTTGTAGTTCCTTAGCCATTCACTCATTCTCAGCTATCAGAAAGCGAACACTTGTGCTAGTGGCTACGAAATACACATTGGTAGCATCATCGGAGGCTATTGGATGTTTGCGCACATCAGGCACAATCACTCATTCCTAAACTTTCATAGGAGATGTACAATCAGCTAGAGTCGAAACTCTGCGAGAATGCTCAACTCTATGTTGAGACTCATCGAATGCAATGTTGTGCATCTCTCCTTTCAACTGATCTCCAAGGATCTCAGTGCCTCCTTGGTTTATTGTGACTTGCTCATCTTATGGATGTGGTGAGGCAGGTAAGTTGAGCTCTTGGTGGTGATACATGAGGTCAATGTCTTGTTCCAATTCCTGTTTCTCCATATCGTATCCAATTGTTGACGTGCTTACTCTACCTCACGAGCGAAGTCTTGCTACTGTGATAGTTCACCCTTTTTCCCTAATGCCAGCTATTCTAATGAGTCCACGACCTGTACGTGCATTGTTTCATCTATTTGCACATGTTTCACCCCCGACTATACCTATTGCTACTGCACTTCCCTCTCCTATTTCCATAGCTCTTGTTCCTTTCAAAGTTGCTCCTTTAACTCATGGAACTCCTTCTCCGTCTCTTCCATCCTCCATTTCTCCCTATGCCTTTGCACGATTCACTTATCATGTTGTTGCCTCTTCGCCTCTATATCCATAGCTTCTTTCTCTACCAGTGGATCTGCTCGGAACATGTAGCTTTGCTCTTCCTCCATGCGATCAAAAAGCTTTCTCTTGCCCTTATCGTGCACTCGTATTTTCATCTCTACTCATGTTGATACTTTTGGTGCTCTCTGAGATGCTGCTTCACATTGCTTCTCTAATCACTCCACAACTAAGCTGACCTATTCATTTTGGTCTAGAGAAACTGTAGCAGTATCACCATGCGTCCTCCTCTTCCCAATGAAATGCCCCATGGATCTAGTTGAACTGTACTCTCGCGTAGTGATCTTTCACAACACAATGTGGGTGATACGGATTGTAACTTCGAAGGTCAAATGGATACTTCTTCATCTGCTCTACTTAGATATCCGTGTGCTTGAAACTACAGATCTCATATAACCCAATTCACAATGGAAGAGTGGGCCAAGGTGCCTTCTTCTTCGATGTCATCTAGCTATAAATCCTACCAACATGTGATATGCTACTTCTTACATGATGAGTATGTCCAAGATAATCTCTAGTAGAACATGCAAAGTATTCTCTGCATTGTATATACATATGAAGGTGCTAGAAAGCGATGCATACCAATCAAATATGTCTATCAGTGCCTCCATGGCTACCTTCGACATGCAAGGTCTATCTTGTTTGAATATCATCTTGTAAACTGGGGTGACAAAATCGTCAAACAACCATGTGATAACTTCTCTGAAGTTGCATTCGGACAACAACTTAAAATAAGTGTTCATAACAGTCTCCGCCAGTGACCATGCCCACTTCAAGGCTAGGAACTCCTGTTGGGCATAAACTACATCAAAGATAGAGGTGGACATGTATATTTCTTATTGCATGCCTTTGGGTGGTTGTCGATCCCTCATTACTTGTTCCTTCAGCTAATGAGCCAACATATTCAACCAGTTGCATGGTTTGACCTATCTAGCCAGTTGGTCCAGTGTGATCACCCAACTCTATGGGAAGGTTTTTGTGATTTCTTGGCCATACAGTGGACATGAAAAAACTACCAAGTATTGATATGCCTTCCGCAGTATCTTCGTCTTGTAGATCTAGTTGGGTGTCATCCTGAATCCAGCCGGCTCCTTTACCCACTTCTTCAGAATGTCTCTGGAGTTGGTGTTGTTGCTGCGTATGCTGAAGGGAGTCTCCATGATAGTCACAAGCTCTGACATTTGATACATCTCATCATAATGCTCTACCTGAAGGTTGCAATATTCATCCTGTTGGCACTGCTCAAGGTCATCATCTCGGGATTAGTGTGTGAGATGATCCAATGTATCATGTTCACACATGTGAACACGGGGTATTTACGTGCAACCTGATACAAGCCGAACTTGTGAATGTTCACGTACACATGGTGGTCTTTGAGGTAATCCTTAAATGTTCTTATAAAGGCACCATTGAGCTCTTGTCATTTCAACTTGATGTCCTTTTCTAGAATTAGTTTTGTATCTTCATAGATCAGTAGAGTTGAGGACACTCACTCATCTACTGCTCCAGTTTCACTTCTGTTAGTTTCCTTTGATCTTGATATCTTGGAGGCAATTGATCCTAAACTGTTAAAAGGCTTGTGAAAACCTAAAAGATCTGCAGATAAAATGACATACATGGCAAGAAATCTGTAAGTGAAAACCGAAACAAATTCGGAGAACAACATAACACATACTTGGGGATTGATAGGAAAAGATTTTGTAATTTCTTTTGGAAGACTGAGTGACTGGCTATTAGAACTATGCGAAAGAAAGTCTATGCTATATGGGAGGAAAGACGGGCTGTTGGAATTTCACAATGTGCAATCCAGGCTGACTTCTTGAATTGCACAATGCGGAATTCTAGCTGGCAATGACTGCAGGCTCAGTGACTACATTGCGCAATTACTTGGGCTAGTAGCCACTATCCATCAAAATTGCAGAAAGTAGGTATGGGGACAACTGTTGGGTAGAAATGCATATTCCTCAAGAGGAAGATATAGCCTTCCCTCCCAGGATTATGCAATGCTAACTTGGTGAGGAAAAGTCTGGGCCAAGGTTGGCCACACCCGCGGATAGGCAACTGAATACAAATGTGAAAGTGAATGCATAGCGATACTGAATGTAAGAAGAAGTAAATGATCGTGCATGAAAAGAGTGAATGAACGATTCAGAGAATAGAAAAAAATGCATGTGGGTGAAGCGAGTCACTGTATCAATGACCATTCGTGGAAAAGAATTTCATGCATGCGACAGTAGTGAGATAGAAATGAAAACTTAAATGGTGCTAGTACAAGCTAGTATTCATGTAGCGACATCAAGCATTCAATTAAAACAAGAAAAAAACACTCACACAAGTGAAAACACAAAAGGTGACAAAAATGTTGAAAAAGACAAGTTGAGACCACCTACCCGTGAATAGCTGAGCCGGATGTCGAAGTGTCCTGGATGTGTTGTGGGACGTCAGAGCTCCAATATCGATGTGAAATAATGATCTATGATGCCTCGAATAAATAAGTTTTGGCTCATGACGCACATGCCGCAAATCTAGGAAAGAGTGAAACTTGGATGAAAGATTCTAAAATGATCCTTGCATGTAACCTCCAGTTACTAAAAATATCTCCTTGAATCAAGGGACGATTTTTTCATGTTGCCTTCTTCTATTCCAAGGAAAAGAAAGCCATGCATGCAAGTCGAGTTTACTTGGTCCCAAGTGGAACTAGTCAACCCAAATGCACATGCAAGAGGCTGCTCAATTGCTGAGAGAAAATGTGCATTTCTAGATGGGAGCTGGGTTGGCTGCCCAGGAGATTTGTGCAATTTTTGGGCAAAGAAGATGAATATTTCCCAGGATTGCGCAATTCCTTAGCTAAGCAGCCCTGCTAGGAAGAATTGTGCAATTTTTTGGATGAAGCCTGACTTGCAGAATTGCACAATTCTGGAGCCCAGCAGGCTACCAGACTGAACTATGCAATTTATGGGGGATAGGCTGGTTCCCTTCCAAAATTGTGCAATTTCCTGAGGGAGCTACTTAGCCTGTAGCTGGACCAAGTCAGGAGAAACAACCTATGAGGGGAATGCATCAAGCTCTCATAAACAGGCTGCCTTTGTGCAAGAAAAACATTGAAGCTTGTGTACTTGACGAAGGAAGACATGCTGCTGTGAAGGTTGGTAGGGAGCCTCCAAAACGAAGCTAGGAAAAATTTTGGAGGGTGGTTGTACCCACTACAACACCTAATTAAGTCCCAAATCTTCTTTCTCAATGCTACTCCGATTTTCCAAAGAAAAATCAAGTGCATTATGTGTTTCTGTTCCACCTCTCTTCCCTCCAAGTACCTTAGGTCCCTGCTATAAACTTTAGCCATCCAAATCTCCTCTTGGAGAGATATCCTCTAAAATCTCATTTGTAGTCTCAATTATTGGACTACCACCCCTCAATATTGCTAGCCACCTAGTTCTCATCAAATCAGTCTTGCAAGTCATTCGTGTTTATCTCTTCTCCCTTCTAGCTGCTTCGAAATGGGTCCTAAAATCCATAAGATATATTCAAATATCATTGTTATGGTGGGAGAGTATATTTGAAGCATAAATGGCCCGTATTCAAATGAGACACCATATGCCTTCAAAATGTCAAAGGACACCTTGGGTTAAGAGATCTTGAGATTGCCAACAATGTCATGGGGGATAAAATTTGGTGGAGATGGCTCAAATACTCATATTAACTATGGTCCGAACTATGGCATAGAAAATATGCCAAAAAAACAATGAAACAAGACCTCATATGACTCACTGCCATCACACAAGTTTCACTCAAATGGAATTTGGCAAGTCTTAATAGAGATATAATCTAGAAGCACAACTTCTAGGAAATCTGTGATGCTAGAGCCACTAATTTTTGGGCCAATTCCTAGTAGAAACTTCTACGACTGGGTAACACTCTCAATAGTCCTCTTAGTGAGGAGTTCTCTCTCATAACTAGCTACATCCAGGTACATCACTTCTGGGAGGGTTCATCCGAATCAAAAATCGACTAATTGAAGCAAGTCATCATGTATAGGGAAGAAGATATGGAATAGAACAAAAAATAAATTCAAGGGGTTTTAGTTCAAAGAACATTTAGAAAAGGGGAGGGACCATACATCCTTCGTTGGGGTTATATTAATCAAGACAAAGTCACAATCAAGGAGGTTTACAATATTCAAATCTAAAATCATCCCATTGAATAAGAACCCTTCTAGAAAGAGCTTTGGTCCATGAAGCTATGGCTCAAATTTACCACCTTATCTGTCTCCTAATACAATAACACATAGTCACATGGGAAAACCTTCTTGGGAAATGCTTCAAAGGCCCCTCCAAATGCTACATGTCCAATTCTTAACAGATAACCATCAATCATCCCTTCTACACCCGTCCTATGGTAAATAGTCTATGGAGAAAGTTGGAAATTTTTTTTGAATGTCTGACTGTAGGGACATACAACATCATTGAATCCATCAAAAACTAGGCCATTCAACCTTTATAGAGTGATTTCCTCAATCATCTTTAGAATCTAGCTCCAAACTTCTTAATATGGAAAGTCTAGAATGAAAGGAACCAGTGGCTTTCAATGACAAATATAACTTGCTCGAATGTATGTTGAATCTTTACAACACTCACTTGGAGGAAACTTTGTCCCTCTTCAACTAGGATGATAAAGAATTCTAATGAACTCCTAAAGAATAGGAAATTATATCCTAGTGGATCTTTAAAGTCAATCAATGGAATTAAAGATTCCCTCATTACTACACTCCAAATACCTCATCGAAAAGATGGCACCCCCCCACACAACACCTTTTTAAACTCATCTTTGATGATGCTTCTAAGGGAAATTCTAGGGAGGTGGGTACTAGTTTATCCATTGGAAATCATATTAGAGAGATCATTAGGCTTTACAAAATTTACATTGGATAGGAAAGTAACAAGATAGGTGAACTTGAAGCCCTGATCTAGGAACTTCACCTAGCCCAAAATTATCATCTCTTCCCATTGATAGCTTAAGGGGATCCCCAAATAGTCATCAAATTTTACCTTAAATCCTCATTGGCACTCACCCCTCTAAGTGATCCATCAACTAGAGATTATATCACAATATACATCAGAGAACACACATAATATCCCAACAAGATGCAATTATTGTTTCCCATACCAGATGCAAAGCGAATTCCTTGGATAACTTCTTAGCTAACAAAGAAGTGGGATATTGCTCCAATTTCCTACACTAGTCTCCAAACTCTAACCTATCCTCAACCTAGACATCTAAATGCCAAAAAATCGCCCATCAAAACCTGAATCCCCTAGATGTGGGCATAATTTGTTGATGACTATTTTAATGGAATTTATGTTCCATATAAAAGTGCCTCCCAGGGCCTTTAATTCTCCATTCCTACTTGCATTTCCATTTATCTCGATGAAGTTTAATTTAGAGCCCCATATCCTTTACGACATCCTCCTATACTAGGAAGTGATGTCCCTTTTGATCTCACAGGATCTTCACTAGGGGAGCAATACCATACCACATGCATTCATATTAGGGATAGATACCGAGGAAAAAATGACGTAATATATTGAGCACATAATATGGGGTAAAGGGTTTTTATAATTGTAGGTATATGAAATTGAGGTCAAATTTAATGAAAAAATATAAAGGGATATAAAAAATGTTAATGAAAAAATGGATACCTACAATACCTAGTGAATGTAGGGGCGTTTTAAATTGGGAAGGCGTATTAGGCTTGTATTGGAAGGGAGTTAAATAATGTAATTTTTAGAGATATTTTCCAATATGTAGTCAAATGAAGGGTAATTTTTAGTATGCCATTAACACACCTACTATGTGAGAGGTTCATTGAGTGAAGGCCCCATGTTTAATCCACAATCCCCTTCTCTAGTGTTAGCATATCTTTTGGATTTCTGACTTCCTCCTTCCAGAGTATTTCTCAATGCAACTTTGTCTCTATTATAGCTTCACTCCCATCTCCCACCTATAGAATTCTTGTCATTCCCTCTGCATTTATGCTTTGCCCTTCCTAATTCTCTAGCTTGCTACCATGGTTTGTGAGCACAGATGAGTTAAGAAGGGAAGTAGAGGATGTGTGCATCGATGGCCCCCTCATGTTGTCAACTTTTATGGGAGCTCTCTTCCTTTTTACCAAGACACTCCTATGAGTATTCATTGTAATGTGGCTTCTCTGAAAGCTAATGAACCTCGTCACCTTGGCGATGGGAAATGAGTCCTCTAAAAATTACTTTCCACAAACCTTTGGAAGAAGCACCATGATAAATAAGTTACCTCATTGAATGTTTTTGAGGCTAACGCTTAGGTCAACCAGCTCCGCCAGTATCTACAACATTATCCCACTAATTTGGTATCTCCTTCCCTCTTATCCTGTTGTCCCCCTCCTCTTCTAGCCCCCAAGATAATGATGCCTCTCTCTCCATCTCGCCTCCCTCTCCCTCCACTTTTCTTTAAATAGAAGAGGTTAAGTATCATCATTAAGCCCGCGGGGATGCAACGAAGGCTCCAAACCAACATGTCTCAAGTCCATATGGATGCCTCATCATTGAGGAACAACGAGAAGATGTCGCAACACATAGGAAAACTAGTAATGCACCGGATGGAATCAGAACCTCCATAGTAAATAAAACTATTTAATTTGTCTTTGTTATGGCTCCCATGCTTAGTTTTGAGGCATTATATTATATATATTTTTGTATTTTGATCAACAGTTCCGACATTTAGAGGAAATTTTAGCCTAAAAGTGGCCACCCAAGGAAAAATTAGGAAATTAATGAAAAATGCCATGCAGACAGTTTTTTAATATTATTTTCCTTTTATCAATGTTCCATAATATTTATTAGCATGCGGTTTAATAATTTTTCTAATAAATGATTTCAACTTTATAACTTATATCGAAATCCCACACTTGTATTAAAATAATTGTTTAAATATATTTTATATTTAAATGTAAATGTGTGTGTGTGTGTGTGTGTTTGTGTGTGTATAGGTGTTTTTTTAGCAACATCGTTTACTGAAGCCATAATATGGTGATTTTCTTTTTTGGAATATGTTTTTTAACTATTTAACTATATATTTTATGTTTTTGACTCGGTAATTGGTTCATTTTGGAATATGTTTTTTTAACTATTTAACTATAACTATCTAAATTTATATTTTATATTTAACTCTCTCTATATATTTTATATTTAACTATTTTTTGATGTTTTTTGGGCATGGTTATTAATGTCAAATGGGCCCCCATATTTAATTTATATTTTCTCACTAATATCAATATCTACATTGCATTAATAACCTTTTCGATATTATAATTCATATGAGTAAAATAGGTAAATAAAATAAATAAAATATTTCACAAATATCCAAATTAATAATAAAAATTTGACCGATATCAAAATTACTAATAAAATATTTTACGAATACCAAAATTAAACAATTTAAAATTAGTTAGGAAATGTATCTCTTTTTAAATTTAAAGAATTTCACATATTATCACATGGAAATTACTTGGAAATTTCATGGGTAGTTTTAGGCTGAAATTTCCTCTAATAGTAAGCTACTTTCTTTGCCTTTGTCAAGGAACCATGTTTTCTAGGGCTCATGGTTTCACTTAGGTACCTTCTAGTGTGCCCGTGATGGGAAGTTGGTCCAAAAAATGTCCACACCGACAAAACTATGGCTTTGTAT
The DNA here is from genome assembly GCA_000404065.3 of Pinus taeda. Taxonomy (NCBI): domain Eukaryota; kingdom Viridiplantae; phylum Streptophyta; class Pinopsida; order Pinales; family Pinaceae; genus Pinus; species Pinus taeda. The sequence continues at coordinate 33,005 of APFE031712339.1, forward strand.
ATTATTTAGATCATTTTTGGTAATATGAAGTTTCTAACTTACTTACAAAACAAATATGCTATTAAATTATATATTTATTAATATTTAATATATACTAGCTTATATATTATTATATATTTGTTATATTATTTTTTTGTAACCATAATGAGTAGTATATTTATATATATAAATCGCGCTCATTCGTATTCAAAATTAGGATTTCAGATCATATTTTAGAGCTCGCTAAGGGCATCTGCCACTTCATTTGTTCCCCGTCCCTTCCCTGAGAGTTTTCCCCGTGCTTCTTACAAAAATTTCCCACTACTGGTAGCTTGTGGCTATACATTCTACAATATTGAAATAGTAACTATTTACACTTACATATTTCCATATAAAAACATTTCTAAATTGAGTGGGAGAAAAAATTACTCCTTCATCGACACTGGACTGTTAAGATGAAGTCCAGCGAATTATTCTTCAGTCCTCTAGCTATTCTCCTCCATTTTGAGCTTTAAATTCTCAATTTGTTGTCTCAGCATGTCCACCTTGTCCTCCAGTTTCTGGATACACCCCCTCTTTTCGAGTTTTTGCTCCTCCATGTCTAAAGCCTCCTTTTACTATTGATGGATACATCACTGCATAATAGCCACACCTCCCTAAATTTCAAAATCCTCTAGCACATAGTCCTTACATGCATTCCTATTGCTTCCACCTTCTCAAGATTTTCCCTCCCTCAACCCTCATTTCCTAGACCAACCGTCTACATCATCTATTGAATTATTGTGCACACTCATGATCTTCACTAGGGAACCACCTAAAATCATAGTCTCCAAGATGCCACAAGCCTCTAGCTCTAGAATGTTCCAGGAACTTAACCTAGAGCCCACGATTTTCTTCTCCGAATTTCCCACCCAACTTATCTTACCCGCACAATTCTTAACCTCACTAAGACAACCAACACTTTGCATATCAACACACATATTCCCCTCTTGATTGCATATGACTCTACAGACCACCTTGAAAGTCAGCACTTTAACCAAAAACACACAAAAAATTCTCAGTGACCTCAGCTTCAATCGTTGGGCCTTCGAAGAGACCACCTAAGCAAATATTAACTATAGTCAATGACAACATATCAAATAGTTACTCCATTTATAGAAGGTTCAATTCTTGATTTTTATGCAGTACTCGAGATCGGTACTCATGAAGCTAAGATCTCAATAATCCACCTTAATTTCCCATCTATCAACCATATTTCCCCATCTATTCTCCTCATCCTTCATCCTAACCCATGCCTTCCTCCCATGTTGGGTTTGAGTTGTTTGGAGAAGAGGGATTAAATGTTTCTCACGCTCTCCACTTAACTTACCATCTCTTATGCTAGAACGCCAACCATTGCAATAGATTCTATGTTGTGGGGGTTGGGTTCTCTTGTTGTGAGATCTCGCCAACCCAAGCGTAGTACCTCCGTGATGGACATGTTGGTGCAATGAGGTGAGACTACAAATGCCACAAGGTTCGAGGATGAGCCAGGCCAAGTAAAGGTCGATGAGGTAGGGACCGAGGAGAAGGAGGATGAATGAAATTGAGAAGGGTGCCATAACTGAATAGGGAGGAGGAAGAATGAAATGGATGGGAGGCTTAATAGGATGGGAAGGAGAAGGGTGATGGGGGCTAGGGAGAAGAGGTGAAATAGTTGTTGAGGGGAGGGGGAGGAAGGGGCGGGACAAAATAAAACAGGGAGTGAATTGAGAGGGGGGGCGGGGTATGGAGGGTTGAAGGATTACATTACTTAAAATTTCTAAATTTCTTTGCCTTTATAAATTATTGGTTGAGCCAAGAATGCCAAACATAGAACAATATTTTGAACCCATGACTAAGATTAGGGAATTCATATCGTTTCCTTTATCTCATTCACTATACTTCTTTCATCATTCAACAGACAAGCCAAATTTCCTTTCTTATCAGATTCCTGGTTATTCCCTCTTAGGATGTGAAATAACGACACCAAATCAAAGAATGGAATCATACCTTCAGATATCTGAATAATTTGATTTAGGTTCTTTTTTTTTTGCTGATGAATTATATTTCATATGTTTTGTGATCAACATTGAATCTCCTAAGAATTGGATCTTTCTGATGCCCTTTTTTTGAAGCAAGGATAGTCCTAAAAACATACCATAAGCCTCAACTTGATTATTTCTCTTCCTACCTAGGCCCCAAGTATATCTATCTTTGATGTTTCCTTCGGGATTAATGAGAATCTTTCCCCTGCCTGCCACCCCAATATATTTATTATTATTAATGTACTATATTATATACCATTATTTATCTATTAAACCACTCTATTATATTAATGATTAACTTACATATTATATTAATAAAAAGGTTTATCAGGTTAATCATAAATATCACTTTAGTGTTCCTCTTCAATTTTTAACCTAAATATTTTATTTATTTTGCATTTGGTTCTATGTTTTCTTATCTTTTGTTTTGAAATTCTTGAGCCATCCATTGCCCTTATCCCCTCTTTATCATGCATTTATAGCTCTCCTTCCTTCCTTCTTCTCCTTGAAACTTTTGTCCTCATGTGGAATTGTATTAAAAGATTTGAAGCATTGAACTATTAAAATGAATAATATTTATCTTACATCACTTTATTAAAATATTTGAAACATTGACCTATTAAAATGACTAATATTGAGGTTACATCGAAATATTCAGGTATCAAATCTCAATCCCACAAGAATATGAAATTAACTCTTAGAAAGTTGTAGTTGATAGTGCCAGAATTGATAATCTATTATCCATAGAAATGGTGGAAAAGTTAGGATAGAAAAACTTGAAACATCCTACACCATACAAAGTGCCCTAGTTATGGAAAGGACATCGAATTTGGGTTAATGAACAACATACAGTGGAATTCCAAATTGCCAATTAGGAGGATGAAGTGTTGTGAGGCATTATGCACATGCAAGTATGCCATATTATGTTGGGTAGAATATGAAAGTATGACATTAAACGTATACATTATGGAATAAGAAACACATCTTCTTTTCAAAATATGGCAAAAGGAACACATTTTTACCTTCAAAGGAGGAATGCATAGAAAAATAATTCAATCCTAAAGTATTGCTAATAAATACCAAAGGAATTGCTTTAAGACATAAAGATGTGGAAGTGAATTTTTCTCTAGTTGGTAAGCTAAAGGTAATTGGTATTATAAAAAATATGGATGGATTAAATCTTTATGAAATTCATCTTTTGTTACTTGAGTTTGCGGACATTATGGTTGATTACTTGCCAAGTATGATACAAACCATAAGAACCATAAGTCACCATATTAACCTTATTCTTGGTGCTAGTTTTCCAGGAAAGGTATCTTATAAGATAACCCTAAAGGAGAATCAAAAGATTGTAAATCATTAGACTTGCTTGACAAGGGGCTAATCAAGGAAAGCTTAAACTTGTGTGTTATACATACTATGTTGTTTCTAAGGAAGGAAAGAGGATGGGGATGTGCATTGACTCTAGAATTATAAATGAAATAATCATCGGGTATAGGTTTCCATTTCCACACATTATAAAATGCGTAATGTTTTTGTAAATACATTTGAAAAGTGTTTAACATTAAATTAGGAATAGAGAGGGCGATAAATGGAAGACAATTTTAAAAAATGACGAATTATATAAGTGGTTAGTTATGCCTTACGGGTTAACTAATGTAGCTCCTACATTCATGAGATTGATGAATGATGTCCTCAAAGGATTTATATGAAAAAGTGTTATTTTATATTTAGATGACATCTTGGTTTATAATTGATCCAAAGAAGGGTATGTAAGAGATTTTAGATTTTCTTTGAAGAAATGGGAATGGTAGAAACTCTTAGTAAATATGAAGAAATCTTCATTTATGAATATATAATTGGAATGTTTGGGTTTTTTATTATATAATAATGAGTCAAATATGGATATACAAAATATAAAAACTATCTTTATCGAAAGAACATATTTAATGTAGAAAACATTAATAGACATGTTAGCATATGCTTCATTTACGGAACTCGTAAAAAAACATTCCAATAGAAAATTGTACTTGAAAAATAGATATAGAAAATATAAAAGCTATCTTTATCCAAAGAACATATTTAAGGTAGAAAACATTTGTGAACT
>APFE031712339.1:110913-140696 GCA_000404065.3 Pinus taeda
TGCCAACATTTTTCCTTACACTTCTTTCCCTTCAATTTAGATCTGGAAGACCCCCTTATTTTTTCTCCTCCTTCCTTTGACCGTCCTCTAGCTATCATGGCTTCTGATGCAACTATTTCAGTACTGGAATTCCATTGTACTTCTTCATATAAGAGAGCTCCCACAACTGATTCAAATTTCAAAGAATTAGCAGTGCTCAAGTTGATTGAAGTTACAAAGTGGTCCCATGATTCGAGCAAAGAAAACAACAAAGTTATAGCTTTGTCTTCTTCCTGAATTTTAACCTCCATATCTATTAATTGGAAACTGAGTGTATTAAAAACATTTGAATGTTCTACAACTTGTGGACCCTCCTTCATTCGAAGACTGTACAGTTGTCTTTTCAGATAAATTCTATTGGTTAACGACTTTGTCATATAGAGTTTTTCCAATTTTCCCCATAAACCTGAAGTTGTACTCTCTTCAACAATGTCAAAGAGAACTTCATCCGCAAGCCATAACCTGATGGTACTGAGAGCTCAAGCATCTAAGTCCTCCCAGTCCGAATCAGTCATGGTTTCAGGTTTCTTAGTTGCCTCATCCAATGCCTTATGCAACCCTTGTTGCACCACAAATCCTAACTTTCAGTTTCCAAAGAGCAAAATTGTTCTTACCGATGAATTTATCCACCTCGAATTTTGCATTCGACATCTTCGCCATTTTTTTTCTCCTAATGTTTTAGTCTTCAATCTTTCAACTAGGGTTTATATTTTTCCTTTCTTCAAAAAATTTTGTATAAAAAAATTAATTCCCCCAAAAACAACCCTTCAAGAGATTTTTATTTCAAATCCTTTTTCTGCAATTTAAATGATTTCTTTCCTTCAGTTTAAACAAATCCACTCCTTTGTTTTCTAGAAATTTTTGGAATCCTTTTTGGAAGAATTTCTCTCAAAATTTAACAGAAATTACCCAGATCCATAAGCCATGCCTCTGGCTGCACGCGGGCTCTTTTCTAGTAGTAGTATTTAAAAACAGTGGTAGGCTACACCCTTCAACACGGCTTCAACACTCCACGATCTCTGCTCCAGAAAGCAGAGGTCTCAATGCAGATTGCAGGCACATTTCCCCCTTTTTTTCTTTCACACGCAGATTGCTAACTCCCTTTATGCAACAAAGCCTCCCTTCATGTAGCAAAGAATGTCCACAATCAATTTTACACTCTGGTCAACACGCAGACACATGCAGATTTCATTCAAAGCAGAGAATACATGATAGAGGGTTTGGCAACAGCTCCATGTAGGAAGATAGCTTTCATTCATACAATAAAGGGTTCTGGTTTGGTAGCGCAGACAACACACATGCCTCTTTTCTACTCTAGCACACAAAATCTTCCTCTTTTTCAAGTAGTAAACACACTCAAAGGGAACGCAGATGGTATTACTTGACCAAGGGCTTCATGGGAAGATAGTGGCGATGGTCTGGCAGCATAGAGGGCTAGTGACATTCACAACAACATTCCTCGACATTTTTCTTTCAGCACTCCATCACGGCTCCACTTCGGTTTTGGAGAGACACTTGCTCTAGCTTCATGCACCCACCGTTTACCTCCATGATGTCTCTTGAACCCTCCTTGATGTTGCCTTGTTGCCACATGCACCCAGTCTCTCGAAAACACTCCTGGACTCTAGACTCGACTCACTCACTCAATTCAACTCCCTCTGATACCATTTGTTGTTTGAATAGGTGAATGAGTAAAGAAATAAGGCATTTGAAGTTATACATCAACCAAGAAAAGAATATAACTAAGAAAAAAAATTTAATGCAAACTCACAAGTAATAACACAAGATTTACATGGTATAACCTTGACAGAGTGTCAAGGAAGCATCCACGGGGCAAGGGATTGGAATCTCTATTCAATGAATAAATGATTCTCCATACAATAGTTTGGGCATTCATCAGTTTTATGTGGGTATCCTCAATTACATAACCAATGTTATGGTATAAAACTAACTTGCTACATTTTACCCAAATTTACATAATTAGTTGTCAAACTTCCAATAGAAATCATACATGCAACTCGATACCTGCAAGTAATGTCATTGTAGCTGCTTGATCCCACTATTCCTTGATTGATATTTGCCTCCCTTTTTTGCTTATCCTTCCTCAAATGCTAGAGTGCTCCAAAAATACTCTATGTGTGTGAGAGTATGAGAGAGTAGAGATAATAGAGAGAGAACTCCAAAATTGGACTCACAAAAGGTTATGATTTTGTCGTCATAAGCCTTTTTATCAATGAGGTCTCTATTTTCTTCAATTTCCATTATTTTTCCTTCATTTTCCTCCACACATGAAACCTGTGACTTTTCACCTTCCTTTTCTCCTATTTTCCATTATTTTCATAAATAAAATTGTAATTAATGCTGCTTGACTTTTCAAAACCGTTTCCATTTCCTTTACCAATCCCCCCTAGCCATAATAACCAAATAAATAGCCACTAGGATGTTTTCCCATCATTAAGCATGGAGTAAGTGTCCCATGGCCTTGGTCTTATTTTTCCTTTATTAGCTTTTATTACATGCATATTTAACCCAAGGTTGTTACACATGGAAGCAGTTTTGCTGAACATGGATAGGCAATAATGTAGTTGGAGTACTTGTCAGGCTCTCCATCAATTTTTCTTTAATCTGTGTTTTTTTACTATTTCATTTATTTTGAATGCTAGTTATATCCACTGGTTGTTGTTATCAACACCATGTTGTGCTGGAAATCCTCACTGTCATCAACGACATGGATTAGAATCATATGAAGGATGATGGGGGAAATTAGAGAATATCCGTTGCAGACAATATGGCTACTTAAAAATCTCAGTGACAACTTTTGTGAGAAGTGAGGATCACAAAGTTCATAAGAGCTGTAATTTTCGATACTGGTGTTGTTTTCTACATACATCTAAGCCTAATTATCTAATCTAGATTCAATTTTTATCCTAGTTCTAGATGATATCATGGATCTCTACTGTCTTTTTTTCAACGTACACTAATAATAATTTATTTTCCACTCTAGTCATTGATCTACTCTGTGGTATGTCTGAGACACACCTGTTGGTTGTTTATGTGGTCTTTCTTTTGAACCTTTACTTAGGTTGATCTTCCTGCTCCTTCTCTAGTTTTGGATTACTCAATTAGAGGATTTCCTAGGATCTTAGCTGCTACTTGTTAGTCTTCTCTATGTTCTATATGAGGTGCACTAATTGGTTGTTTTATGTGGTCTTTCTTTTGAACCTTTCTCACATGGATCTTCCTACTCCTCTCTACTTTGGGATTGGTCAATCGTGGGATTTCCGAGGACCTTTACTACTATGCAAGTGATTTCATTTTGGTTGGTGGAGTTGGTAACATATTTGAATTTTGAATTCGATCATGAAGGAGTCATTTGGGGTAATTTATTGGTCTGGGGGGTATTTATTTTCCAAGTTGGCCATTGATAATATGAGGGAGAATCCATTAATGGTTTGCGTTGTCACTATAGATCTTTTCCAATTGTGTGTTGATGAGATATTTTGAAGGACATTTGTCATAGGTGATTATCTAGTCTATTCTTTTCGAAGGGGTGTTCTAGTGGATTGAGTTGGTGATGACCTACATCAACTGGGATCTATAATTGATAAGTTACATTAATTTACCTGATCTACATATTTTATTGAGGTCTTTTTAGACGCTACTACAAAATGTATTTTTTGGAAATGCTCTCTAATTTTCCACATATATAGAAATGATTACAGAGTGTTGTAGCCTCATCTATACAACTAGCCTTTAGATCTATTGGTAGGATGTCACTTAATATTGAAAGAAACTTGGGAGGTGACGTGCCATTACTCGATGCATTGGTACATGTGACTATTGAGGTGGAGAATCATGTTTACTCAAATTCGGGAGTCCAGCCCTTGGAACATCTTCTATACATGAAATACACATGGATTTGAATGTTCCAGTATCCCCATAGGATATTGAACCTGAACGTGGTAATCCACAATTTATTTTTCCATTTTTCATATAAAAGGAAGGCAGTTAAGGTTGATCCAAATTATCATAAACTCGTTTTTTGTTTCAATGTTTTTTGGGACTCGCTAGTAGGAATAAAAAAACACGTTTTGATGGGTAAGTGGTCTTATCTGTCAATAGATTCCTCTCAGATGGTGTCCTAGGTTAAATAACACTGGTATCGTATTCTTAAGCACTCTCTTTTCAAAATTTTATACAATCAGTGGTTCTACTTCCAATTTATTAATGATGACGATTTTGCGAATATTTTGGGATCGTATTGGGTCCATGGTTGTGGTTTCCTCTTTTCACATCACTGGAATGTGGGTTTTGATCCATACATGGAAGTGCCATGAAAGAAGTTGGTTTCAGCTAAACTCCCTAGTTTACCCCTCGTATTCTAGTTACGTGAATCACTGATGATCCACAATTCCATTGGTGAATTTTTTTTCCTCGAAGAAGTAAGCATGTTATAAAGATATAAATGTATCACATGGATTTTGGTGGAGGTGGAATTTGCTGTTGGCCTTCATGCGGAGGTGGAGTTCAATTGGGGTGGCTTCTCTATTAGGCACTAAATTGACTATTGGGAAATTCATTTTCACTGCCTAGGTTGTCATAATGTTTGACATGTTATTTCCAAGTTCCCAGGTATATTTCGAAATCAACCACGTGGAATATCAAAGACTATATGTGATGTCGGCAACCCATTGATATCTATACACTATTTGGCAGCTTAAGATATTGGTAAATACTCTCTCGGGTAAGCTTACCCATTACATGTCCTAAGAAACATATTTGTAATTATTTTGTATGAGGTGTTGTTGCTCTTAGTAATTCTACATTTCATCACATATTCATTTGCCACATTCTGATTATATTGAACATTCTTCATTGTTATTTGTACCAGGCATTGCTCCCTATTTAAACAATTTGGAATCTACCCACACTCTATATTTTTACCTGAATGGGTCAACCTCTAATGTTAACGAATCAATGAATGTTATCCCTGACCCTACTCACATTAAATTTGGGACATTTTCTAGAGATCTCTCTCCTACTAATTCAATGGGGAGTGATATCGAGTTTCTCTACCTTCACCCTAACTTATTCATTCATCCTCCTCTCCTAAGATCTCTATTATTCCCAATTCTCATTGTAATGTTATCATTAGTAAGGAAAGATGTTCAAAACATTGAGAATGTTCGAATGAGGATGATATTTATCTTCACAATCATTTTGCAACACTAGAGATTGGTCCATGATCTTCTGGTACATCATCTTATGTTTCTTCTTTCTCTCCTATCTTGTCCTGTAGATATTACTTTCCTAATTATGAGTTCTTACCATGATAATCATGTCCATAAACATTAGGGTCTTGGAAAGTGCACGAAAGAATTTCATACTTCGACACATGATTGGGGTTAATAACACCTCTTTTATCCTTTTACAAGAGATGATGATGCTTGGCGAAAAAAAATGTCCCATTATCCTCCATTTCTATTGTGGGTGACAGATATGTGTTGTGGATACTTTGGGTTTATCTGCTAGTCTTCTAGCTTTTTGGGATCCTAAGGTCATGAATTTTATCTCCTATAAATTATTTGTAGGCATCCTTTTATCTCGTTTCATCAATGGCTCAAAGGACAAATTTAATATTCTTAATAAATATGCACCATATTCATCCAGAAGATACTTTTGGGATAAATTGGAATACTATGGCCTGTTAAAGATGGTATCCCTTATTTTGGGGATGGATTTGAACATCACCATTGAATATAATGAGGTCTGGGGTGGTCACTATAGACTTGACCCATTGGTAGGGTAGTTCTATCATATTTCTTGTATGAACCACTTAGTGGATATTGTTTCAGCTCCCTTTATTACAACCTGGAGAAATAATTGGGCTGCAGTTGTAGGCATCACTAAGAGACTTGACTATTTCATGATTCACATAAATTTGGTGGAGTGCTTAGTTTCTATGAAATCTTTAGTCATTCCATCACAAATTTTATACCATTTCTCTATAATACTCTAGTTGTAGGCAAATAGGCATTGGGGTGGTCTCACGTTCAAATTTAATTACCACTAATTAAAATTTCCTAAATTTTATTCATTAGTGCATACTTTTTTTTAATTAGGATTGGACCCATTGCTCACATCTTATTTAGAAATAATTTGAAGTTCAGGTCTCTTAAAAAGTTGTTAGTAACTGGATTTAGACTAAAAAGAGGAAGCATGTTGATGAAATTCTAGCTATTGATAAAAACAACTCGGTATATTACTTAGTCCTTCACATCTAGATTACTTCTCGGTGACACATCAATTATGAGTTGTGGATTTAGAAAAGAGGAAGAATGATATCTTTTAATTACAGGAGGAGTGGATATTGAAAATTCGTGCTCTCTCTGTATTGGGAGGAGATAAGAATACAAAATTATTTCATAATTGTGTAATGAAGCATTGCAGGGAGAACTCCATCTCAGAAGTTGATGATATTAATGGTAATTTCTTATCTACTCCTCTTGACATCAAATCTGAGGCATTGAGATATTTTTACAATCAATATTGGTCTAGAGTGGAGGTTAATATTGCGCAACAAATGCAGGTTGTTTATTCATACCTGACTATGTTCGATGCCAACATAGATACCATGTTATAATTTTAGCCCATTATACTGGAAGAATTAGAGACTATGATGAAATCCTTTGCTTGTGATATAAGCCTTGGGCCTGATGGCTTACCGATTGAGCTATTTTTACACTTCCAAGATATTATGAGCATTGATATATTAGTCACTGCAAAAGAATTTTGAAATATTCATTAATCATTGGTGATATTAATTCCACATTCACTACATTTTCTTCAAAGGCTAACGACTTCAAGAAGGGATGACTTATGGAGGTAGGTGATCTAGCAAGGATCATTTCACTTCTTTGATATTTGCATTAGCATTGCAATATCCTTGAGCATTTCCATTATGATTTCTAAGAGAAAACTTTAATTGGACTTTATATTTTTGTTAACAACCTAACCACCATATTTGGTTCTCAAAATGATGTTGAATCACTGAAATCTTTCTAGGTCATCTTTGATGAAAAGGGTCTTTGGCATTTTTGGTTTTTAGACAAGGTACTTCTTTGTCCTTCATAACCCTCATGGTTTTATTTGTATCTTAGTGGGTGGTATATTCTATCCTCTGGGTTAGAGAATGGTTCATAATAAGAATAGGGAGCTCAACCTCTAAGTCATCAACATCTTCATATCAATGTTGACTCCATGCTTGGATTCTTGAAAATGGTGTGTGTATCTATTTTTTTTAACAACCTGACTGATACACATTGTTGATGTTAGCACAAGGATTAATAGGTGCACTTTTTAGTTGATATCAAACATTGTCACACCCACTAAAATTTAAATTAATCTTCGTAAGTTCAAGGTTTCTCTCCATAAATATCGAATTCAGTCCATTCTAACCGACTGAAGATGTTAAGTAGTGAAGGAGGCACAATATTATCGATAGAATCGAACTAGTAGTGCTCAACCTAAATTCATATAAGTGTAACTGGAATAATGATTTGGTGGTGAGTAGTGATGCCAGTTGTAGCCTCTATAGTATGGTTTATTTCAAAAAATGGAAAACATTTTGAAGGAAACCGAACATCATAATGGCTAGCATAGAAACAAACCATTTTTTTTCCAAAACAAAGGTCGTTTGTTCAAGGGTGCTTATTTGTATCTTCTTATTCTTGATGGATTTATTTATATCTTCATGGGTGGGAGATTTTGTCCTCTCGGTTGGAGAATGGTTTACAAAGAAAATTCCTCTTATGAAACATATCTACTCAACCTCGAGGAAAATAAGTGCTACCATTTCTACAAGTACTCATGAGTTTAGACATCATATATTTGGATTTTTGAAAACATGTTTTTGGCACATTATATTGTATAACTCCCTTTTAATAAGTACATGTGCATGTCTTTGTTTGACTTTGAGCATCATAAGCATGTTGTGGTATTTTGCATTTATTTTAGGATTGAACACAATTGCATTTTATAAACATGTTTTATTGTATCATCAAGTATCACACCTGGAAAATGTAAGATCAATAACACAAAGGAAATACACTTTTCATGGTTAAAAGACTTGTAATATTATTTTATTATACCTATTTGATATTGTAGAAAATATATCTAATTTAATTTCAGAAGTTTTTCCGTAGATTGAAATATAATCGATTCCTAGATTTCCATTAAATGATATATGAACTCATCAAATACAATAAATTTGTGAATATATGTAATACTAATTGAATAATTAAAGTTATAATTGTGGATAAGGTGGTAATTGTTTTATTGTTTTGTTAGGAAGTGTTTTTGAATATTATACATGGCTAATTCTTTGCAGACTAGAACAAAAGGTCCTTTAAAGAGGTTGCAATTATTCATGATCCACGTGTAGGGGAATATTCCTTTGGTTTTATTACATCTGAAGTTGTCCTTCAGGTTGTTTCTTATGCTTTAGACATCCTTGAAGTTGAGTTCATACTAAATCATGACACATGAATGATGAAATTGAGTGGTGGATTGAAATGTTTCTTGAATAAATGAAAATTGATATCTATTTTTAGGTTATCATTATTGTCATAAATAAAACTCCATGTTTATTGGTAAACATGTAGTGTCCCTTGACATGCTATAGTTTAAATAAATATTACTTCAATCTATATGGAAGGTACTTCTTACTTTTCTCCCATTTCCATATGGAGGTTAAGAGTGGAGATGAAGAACTCTGTAGTGTTTATGTTTCAATGAATCATCTAGAAGGTGGTGACATTTTCCATGTTAACTATAAAGATATTATTTGACCAAAGTTATATGTTCATGATGGAATAGGTTGATAGACATTCATTTTATTTCATTAGCGTTATCATTTAAGGTGTATATGTTTCCATGATATACTCCATTATTTTTGGGATTTTGTTTCATAGATATAGGGATGATACTTTACCATCTTCTTTTCACTTTCCAAAACATTTTCTTTCTGGTCATTTTTATGCTATATTATCCAATAAAATTAGTTATCTATCCTGAATTCCTCGGGGATTTTTATTGTTCCTTTATATCCCAACCTCATTTGGAGACCTACAATGTGACTTCATATATTGTACATATGTAGTAGTGGAAATTCATCATAAGAGGAAGGATAAAACTATTAACGTGGAATGGACTCCCAACATAAAGATATTTCATTATTGTAGTAAGACATGCAGCTATTATGAGCATCACATATATAAACAAACCAAAGAGGGCCCACAAGACATGACACCAAAACAACTTAGGGATGTTAATGGTAGAGTGAAGGAGGATTCTATAACCTTGGGGACCTTCACTCCAAACACATAAGATCTAGACATGGGAATGTGCCACTTTGGTAATGAGACTTGCATATATTACAGATACCATATAAATAGTCATTAATATTATTATTTTTTCCAAGTAAAATCTCATGTGGAAATAGAAGGGATTCTTCCCCACATTTTTCGATGATATCCCTTGTAAACATGTTGACATATACTTGTGTTTTTAACTCAGGGGGACTTAGTTTTCATCTTTAGAAGAAAATGAGTAATTGTTGGAATGGCCCATTTTAGGAATTTTGACCAATTTCATGGGAGTAGAGGCATGGTTCTTTCTCTTTCTTTGCCTTTAGAGAATCATGTGATTACTTGTGGTTTAGATTTGATAGGCATGTGTGTTTGGCTGATGCTCTTCTTTTAGAACTATATGATACATTTTTTTGTTTTGTATGCCCCTATCCTCAACTCTAAGCAAAGACAGTTGTGGAAATGAATGGCCTCTTATTTGATGACAACTTAATGCATATTTAAGGGGGACCTAACCATATTTAGGTACGAAGGAGATATTTGTGGATGTGACATTTGGTATATGGAATTTATATATTGTACATCTGTAGAAGTGGTATCCCTTTGTTTAATATTTCTCTTTTTTCTTTGACAAATAGTGTGGGTGTTGCCCAAGATGCTTGTCACATGTTTATACATTCTAAGGTCACTACTAGGGATAATGATATGTTGGTTCAAGATATTATGATAGATTATTTATGTGCTTCCTTTAATTCCATGCAAAATGGAAAGTCCTCAAGGTTGGATGGTTTTCCATATGAAGTCTCCAAGCTCACATGGGACTTTATTGGAGATCAGTTTTGTTATTTAGATGTAGAGTTTTTTTTTCTATGTTCTTTTTTGAGACTCTAAGTCTCAATTATGGCTTGACGAAGCCTATTCCTAAGAATGCAATGAGAGAATCTATAAATGGTTGGTAGCTTATTAATTTTCTTATCATTTCTTACAAAATTGTGGTATAGGCTTTGGCTTTGAGGATTTGGTCCATTTCCAATTATGTAGTGCAACCAAAGTGGACTAGGCTTGTCAAAGGGTTTTGTGAACCTCGAAGGTAGTTGAGTCTAGAGATATAGGGAAACAATTCTTTAAGTTAACAGTTGACTTTGAAAATCCTATGATTCATGGTGTGTGGGTATAATGAGTGAGCTTTTCACCAATCCCTTGTCCTTTGCTTTTGTCACAAAGGCTTATCCCTAAAGATAGTGTTACATTAGTTGATTCATTAGGGCCATCCTTTGGTGCCTTATCTATATTGATGGACTATTAATTCTTTGGGTTACTTGTTGGAGAAAACTTTCATTGTAAGAAATATCAACATTATTATGCTTTTAGATGGTTGAAAGAGGGTAATAACTATTTTGAATATGTCTCGTACTTGCTTGGACACCTTTCATGGTGTCTTTAGTGCCATTTTCAACCCTCAAAAAATTGATTTTTGGCCTTTTGGTTTGGATTTGTCTCTAGAGTGAACCCCTACTGCTAGTTTATATTTGGAATGGAGTGATTGTCAAATTTGATATTCTTTTTGGGACTAGATTATCAAGTCCTACGGACTCATGTGATGCAAAAAACTTCTATATTTTCATGCATTTATTGAAACTATACATTTTATCCATGTTAGTTGTTTATATGTGGCATCTCAAAGACTTGATTTGTCCCCAATGTATGAATTGAGCATAAATAAAATTTGTTGTTACTAGGTTTTTAGGTTTTCAAATGGAAACTTGCAAATCTTCTTATCTAGTTGCCTTACTTTTCAAATTGCATGGGTTGTTGAATTTGAAAGTTCATTTTCTTGATTATATAGCAATGAGGTTTTGGAAGATCTATTTCAATATTAGATGATGTCAATATCAATATGGGCCTCATAACATATTGAGATATTCTACTTGTTGGACTATATTTGTGATCTAATATATGGTATAAATAGAATATAAATAGCTTTAATTGTGCAAGTTTTTATACACCTTAAGGCCATGGTAAGGAATGAACATGATATTGAAATGGATGGAGGATATGGTTTCGCATGCGAATAGATTCGGCTAAGAGGCTAAATGTTCTTCAAGATTGAAAACATCTAATAAATCCATGCTCTACAGTTTGAGGTGAAAGTTTAAGCTTTCATATTTGGGGTTCGTGTTTTTGGACATATATGATTGTAGGAAGAGAATATGTTTGGGTGTTAATGGAGGACTTATCAATGTTTTTCCAAAGTTCAAATTCCATTTAAATGGATTTGATTTGCATGTAAGACAAGGAAACCCTTTTTAGAGGAAATTGAGGCACTAAAAAATGTAGGTTAATTTAATTGTTTGTTATAATAAATATTTATTATCACTTGATCGGAAATTAATGACTGCCTACACACTCAGGCTACTAATAGTATTGCAGTTCTTTTTATGTTTTTAATATAAATTAGATTCTAGAACCATGCTTTGGTATACATTGTTTTTAATATAAAGATTTATTGAAGCTTTCTGTACCCACAATCAAAATTAATATTTCCACCGAGAACTAAACTATTACAAAAGCTTGCTATAGAATGTTAACTCACCATCACCATATTGTTTAGTATGATGCTTTTGTAGCCAGGATTTTGTAAATCTATAGTAAGGAATGTAAATTCCCCAGTGCTAAAATGCATTAAGGATTTGTGTTGACCAATAAAACTAAAATGTACATGTACTTTCTTTTATTGTTGTAAAGTTTTGATTTCATCTCACAGTTTCAATTGTATAGATTATAATAGGATGTCATAATTTGAATACTATACCTTTTCGCATCTCGGTGGTATAAAATAATCTAAAGACCTTTTTAGGAAGGTGATGAACAAGGATTGAAATTAGTTCAAGCTATCCTAATGCCCTTAATGTTGCAAAGGACAAAAGGACAATACTAACAAAGAGGGTAGGTATGATGGTAAAATTAGGCTTTCATCTAGCTTTTGATATGTAGTCTCTGTGGGTTATTTCTAATGCTTTTTCCTCAATATTTAGATGCATTCTTGTTCTTCCAAATACTAATGTACATGTGATTAAGTGTGAGTTTACTGAAGTTGAGAATGATTTTTATACAACTTTGTACATAAAATCTAAGGCAAACACTTCTCTGATCCATGGAAAATAGATATCATATTATTTTTTGTTACTATTTTTATGAGATTTTCATTTGACTTAAGAAATATATGGTATTTATCTCTATTTATAGGTCCAATTCGATCATTTTGTTGAACAAGGAAAAGCTCTTTAAAACTATGCCATCCATTCTAAAATTTCTTTTCAGGTTGTTCTATTGTTGTGATCATCCTTTTCTTGTCATGAGGTAATTTCTACTTCAGAATGTCCTTTACGAAATTATTTTTATTGAGAAACATTATGTTGTGCTCATAGATCGGGGTTTTCTTTAAATGAGTTATGAGCAATTATATGTGGGAATTTGTTATAATTGTTATATTATCAATAGTTAGGGTGATACACAATGATCTTATGATATGAGTAAGATTGTAAAACATTTTATTCTAGGAAGCTAAATCTGTGTTAATGGAGAGTCTTGTTCTATACCTTCAAAATCCTATGTTGAAGAAGTGGTCAAAACAATTCGTAACAGTGAAAGAGCAGAGAGCCCAAATTGTCTCGAATCATTTGACGATGCAGTAATGACCATTTTTGTACATCATATGTGTTGTCAATGCCTACTAGCAAGTTGGTGTACCTCTTTAAGTGGTGTTTTTATTTCTTTGTGCTAATTCCAGTTACTTTTCTCTATATGGCTAGATTAGTTTTTTCCTGGATTATTATTAGTAGTACACAAAAGCGTTGTTTAAGACCTTTATTTGAGTACCATTTCATCTTAAAATTACCATTTTTCTCAATCACTTATGTTCTATTAATATAAAATTTATTTTGGTGTATAGGTTAAAGATTAAGAAAAAGACATTTATTTTAGACCATCGTTTAGTCTGAAAATTACCATTTTGTCTCAATCACTTATTTTATAATATAAAATATTTTTTGGCACCTAAGTTATTATTGAGGAAGCAAGTCACTAGCTACCTGTTATGTGGATGAATAATAAGAAAAAATCGTTATGTGAAAAGGAATTCATGGCCCTAGGGAATATTGGAACTAGCTTCGTCAATGTGACCAACCACTGCTTCTTAGGAAAAGGCTATAAATCCAAATCCATAGATGCGTCAATATTGATCAGGGGATAAAGGGGTGGGGTGGCATGCTAAGAATGTCCTAAAGATAGAATCCTTTTTTAGGGCTACGGGATCACCAAGCTAAAGGCTATGAATCTATGGACAACACAACATCATGTGTGGAAAAAGTGGCTAAAGAAAACTTTTTATATTTGTAGGGGTCATGTTGATACTATGGCGAAGCTTGAATCCTTGTGTCAAGCTATGAGATGACAAAGCTACATGTTGTGAATTCATGGATGCATCAATTTTGAGCGAGAATAAAGGGGTTGAGGATAAAATAGGTTATATTCACAGCGAGCCATGGAAAGACTATGGCAAAGCTCGACTTCGTATTTAGGGCTATAGGATTAGCAACTTATCTAGGGCCTTAGGGCTCATGGTAGAGCTACAAGTTAGTTAATCATATTACAATTATTATGAGCCTGGAAGGTCTGAGCGAGGTCTAGATGTTTTCTAACAAAGTTGAGCTAGATGTGTTTGAGTACATGTTTATTTCCCAGGGAACAGTAAGGTCGAAAGGGATGGAATGATTGTTTAGAGTGAGTCTTATTAGCAAGGTTTTTTCCTAGGGTTTTTCATATTATATGCTTAAATATCTAGTTGTGGTGTTGCAGGGCACTAAGGAAATGTGTGTTTCTTTTCCTCGAATGTATTGTATCACTAACTTTATCTATCTATGAAGGAAAATCGATATGGACAGTTGGGTTCTCATGCATTTATAAATGCCACTGAGAGGCTTAGTAACCATACTTTGTCATTCGTACCACTGTCAATCTGGCATTGTAACTATGATGTCATGCATTTCAAAATGGAGGGTCCCATAGCTCTTTCCCCATCCAACATATTTTTGTGATTTTGAACAGCCAGGACAAGTGTTAATATTTTTGCAGTATGGTGAAAAATAAAATTATGATTATTCATTCCATGTTTAGGTATGGAATCTAAAATAAAATTAGGGGTTTGTCTTAATTTTACCTCATGGTTGATCTTATTGATCTTTTTTCTTTCCTAAAACTCTAGGAGATGACATTCATAAGAATTTCCCTTTGTTGGCACCCATCACTCTGTTTTTGGCTTATTTTAGGGAAGTCTCAGATGTCTCACTTATATAGTGATTAAAATACATTGCATATTAATTACAGAGATCTAGAGATCATTTATTTTTCTATTATCTATGAATATTCACCTCTATTTTTCATGTCACGGATAGAATCACAAATTACAAACCTTGGCAGGCATGCTTTCTCTTAGAATTTTGTGTTGTCATAGTTGTGTGAAATGAAGGATGCCTCATTAATTTTTTAGAATTAGCATTCTAGTCAAGCACACCATAGTGAGAATTCAGGCCACTGGAGCTCACGCGTTAGCCAAGGTTTCATTAGAAATTTCGGAATAAATGAGGTTTCCATTGAAACCAAGAATATTTTTTGATGTTTTCTTTCATCTAGTGTGTCTAGAAATGTATCCCTAATAGACATTGTGAATTTTTAGGATTTTTTAATCATCAAATGGATAGGGTGGCAGTATAGGGTATGGTCTAGTCCTTGTTTTCATCTCATCAATTCTTTTTTTAAAGTTCTTTAAGAAATCTACCCTAAAAGTTGCATTGCAAAGAGATGACTATGCAAAAACGAGTTGTTTGTCTTCATCGTTTGTCCTGGATAATAATACTTCCAATTGTTGATAATGTTATCACAAGTGGCTCTCACTTTGATTAATCAATGAAATGAAATTTAATGCCTAGTCACTATTATTCAATATACAATAGGAAATGTCCAAATGGAAATAGGAATACAACAAACTAATAAATGCAATTCATTTATAATTAGTTATCAGTGATTAGGAATAATCCTCAAAATTAAGAGGAAGATGTAACATAATGGGAAGCATGATGTATTTATGTACAAAATGAGTTGTAATGGATATGTTGAATACCTAACTAGGCCAACAAATATTCAAAAATAAAACCATGTAAAACACTGAAATATTTCTTCCAATGTTTTGATAGATTGGTTAGTCAATTTTCTTGGGCTAGAACAATTCCTTAGACTAGCCAGTTGGCCTAATTCTTTCAATTCACTATCCACTCCATCTTTTTATTTCTTTCTTAATTTATTGCATTAGTTAATGGAGGATTTATCAAAATCCCTATTCACTACCATTTCTATCATTTGAGTTTGACTTGATTATTTGAGATTGAGTGCCTTATTTCATTAATTTATCATTTGAGATTGATGACAATTGCTAGGAATTACAATATTTACAAAAAGGGGGATAGTAGCTTTTTTAAATTTGAGAGGAGAATTTGCAACATTTCCTACCCTTAGCTGTGGTTTTGAATTAGAGAAATTTTCTCCTTTTCATGCCAAGAAATAGAGGGCAATCAATTATTCAATTGACTATTTTAATAGTCACACATAAGCATACAATGACACATTCCTTTAGCTAAATTGTTAGGTCTAATGTTGATCCATTTCATCAAAAATTCCTACAACTTGCAGTAGACCTCATTCCCCAAGAGCTCATGCTATTTTGGTGGGATAGGCCATCGTGACACGGAAACCCTAGTGCACAACATATCATTAAGGCATTGACTTCTTTAATGAACTAACAATGAAATTGCCACAGTTTGATGGATATATTGAATTGACCAAGAACAATTCCATTTTCGTGAGCATTGGAATTGGGATTGGGGCATTGTTAGAAGATTTTATTCCACAAACCATGCTATAAGGTGGATACCGAAGAAGTTCAACTTTCAGGATTATTATTATTATTATTATTATTATTATTATTATTATTATTATTATTATTATTTCAACTTACCCATATCTTCAATCACAATGGCCTTTTATGTAAAATAGTATCTATCAATTGTGTGCTTATTAAACATGAAATGGGGCTTGGGATCGTCTTATGGCAGTGAGTCATGTTAAAAATAGTATATTCTGGGAGTCCTATGTTACTAACCATTGACATCCAACATTGACTATTCATGTAACTTGTATCTATATTGTATCACACAGTGTTCTATAAAATGCATGGCATTGTAGGACCGTATACTACTCTATTAAATGCACATCATCGTAAGACCACAAACTATTCTATGAATGTATTACATTATACCTAGAAATATGTCTGTTAAAGTGTGGTGAAATTGATTTGTCATTTTATGAACATCTTGCCATAGTTGTTTCTATGTTTTATGGGATTTAAATCTTTGAATCATTCTTTCTAATCATACAATGGTCTATAATTTTTTCATTTTTTTCCATAAACTAAGAGACAAAGTATTGTACCCTAGGATGCCTTGTCACAAATACACACAGTCTGAAATAGAAGAAACAAATTGTAAAAT
This sequence comes from Pinus taeda, assembly GCA_000404065.3. Lineage (NCBI taxonomy): Eukaryota > Viridiplantae > Streptophyta > Pinopsida > Pinales > Pinaceae > Pinus > Pinus taeda. The sequence continues at coordinate 127,922 of APFE031712339.1, forward strand.
GACATGGCACATTTATACATAGGTCATAAGTAGGTTGGAGTTTGAACAATTGTCTGCTTATAAAATGGCTATCCATTTTGGATTTAGGTTATTGTGGGTGGCTAGGCTTGGTTAATTTACCATTTATTTTGGTCATCTCATTTTTGAGACTAGAGGGTCAAACTCCTTGACACTATCATATTTATAATTTTATGACCTTCGTGTATGAAGCCAACTCTATAGGGTAGCTATTCTGTCAAATCCACCTTGGACCAACATCTAGTCTCATCCTCACATTGACAACATGCTCCTCCTTGGGATATGTGTTATATGCTCCAACCTTGAGTCATTGGAATTATAATAAAATAACTCATGGATAAGGAGGTAATTCTAGTGTAGGATAGCAGTCATTGGTAAAGGTGAAGAGGGTTACAAAACTTATGAGGCCAAATCTATGGTTGTATGTCATGTGTAAATTAGAGTCATTGTAGGTCATTTCCTTGTAGCATGAGAAATATGTAAGAACCATTTCTACTTAGTTAGGTATCTTATGTTACTATTATATAATATAATGGAGGCAATTAAGGCCTTTTCAAATGAAATTCACCATTAAGTTTTTTTTTGAATGCTTTAAGAAATTTATCTATAAATGGAGGGGATTATATCCAACTCACTTCACCAACATGGGAACTTTGAGGATATAAATTTTGATCTTTGTTTCTTTGTCTTGTGCAAATATCTATCTTGAAATAGCTATAGGGCATCTATTCTACATATAACCTATACACAATAACTAGCTAATAATGCCAATAATAAACAAGTGTCTAAGTGAAAATTAACTATTTCAGAGCTATGAGGTCCAGTCACTTCCTCTGAAAATATAAGAATAAATCATTTATAAATGATGTCCCTACTTGTGAGCTCTAATGCCAATGCCAATTCTCAGACAAAGAGAAACCATTTAAACCTAATTTTCACAATTTATGTTTTCCTGATTGTTCACCTTTATCACTCAAATTTATTATAGGAGTTGCATGCATGTGCTGAGTTAAGACAATTATCACTACACTAGCAATAGTATTCTAGTATGCATCTGGATATTTAAAATTTCCATATTCATGACTTCAAAATTTTGCAGTATAACCATTAACAAAAATGGAAAACTAAGAAAAGTTTGTTGAATATATTCTTTCACAATCCTATAGTCACTATGAACAATTTATTTTTATGCTAAAAGGGTCGAAATACTTGTATCCATGGGCTTATATTTTATTGGCATGATTGCATTTGAGTGAATTTTGATGTGAAGAAAAGAAAAATCAAGGTATTGTCTTAATTGTATGTGTTATTTCTTTGTTTATCAAATTCATACTTGTAATGTGCCTAAACAAACTATGTTTCTTCCTACAAGTTGAAATCATGAATCTGTGTTGTAGAATCCCTCAAATAGAAACTTAAGAATGCTTGCAACAGGAAATACAAGTCATGGTGAAATTGAGTTGTAAGATGTAGATTTAACTCATAACTCACTACTCAAGGAGGTTCCTATTTTCCAATAGAGAACTTAGATTAGGAAGATCAAGGTGTAGAAACATTAAATGCTAGACATTCCTGAGTGGTGACTCATATTATACATATCAATTTTTGACATTATTGATATTTTTTTCATATATAAACAAGATTTATTTCAAATTAATGAAAAATAGTCTTTCAATTAAAATTGTATAATTTTATAGTCTTTCATTACCTAACCTGATTCAATCCCTTACTCCTTTTACTTTAGTCAACTTTTCACCGAGAAAAAATTGGTAATTATGGTCAGAGGAAGGTGCTATGCTTCAATTTGAATTTATCACATGAAGCGTCTAGAGTTCTAAATACAAAATTGGTCTAGTGTGTTATTTTGTCAATTACTGTGAGAATTATCATTCTATTTGCACACACTATAGTGAGAATTCATACCGTAGGTGCTGACGATTTAGCCAAGGTTTCATTAGAATTTTAAGAATAAATGAGGTTCCCATTGAAACCAAGCATATTTTCTGATGTCTTCTTTCATCTAGTGTGTGTAAAAATGTATATTAACAAACATTGTTAATTGTTAGGCTTTTATATTCAAAAACGAGATAGAGTGCTAGTATAGGGTATGGTCTACTTGTACTATTTTTTGTCTCAACAATTATTTCTTAAAGTGATTTAAGAGATATGCCCTAAAAGCTACATTGCAAAGAGAAATCTATGAAAAAACAAGTTGTATGTCTTCATTTCTTGTCTTGGGTAATAATACTTCCAACCATTGATAATGCCAACACAAGTGGTTACAACGTCAATAAAACAACGAAATGAAATTTAATACCTAGTCAATTCTATGCAAGACACAACAAGAAATGTCCAAATGGCAATAGGAATACAACAAACGAATAAAAGTAGCTCTGTTATAATTACATATTATTGATCAGAAGTAATCCTCAAATTTAGGATGAAGAATGGGAAGAGTGATGTCTTTATATACATAATGAGTTGGAATCAAGATGTTGAATAGCTTACTATGCCAACATCTATTCAAAAATAAAAACATGTAAAACACTAAAATCTTTCTTCCAAAGTTTTTATACACTAGTTAGTCAATTTTGTTAGGCTAGAACAATTTCTCAAACTTTCAAGTTGGCATAATTCCTAAAATTCACTGTCAACTCCATTATTATGAGGAATTTGGTATCTACAAATAAATACTAATTCCCTAGGTAGGTAGCTATACCTATAACAAAAAATTTAAAGCGCTTATCCTTTTTCTATAAACGATAAATAAGACAAAGGGATTAAAAGGACCTACTTGTTCTTTCACTTTCCTTTCGTCTCCTTTGTTTGACTCCCATCGTTCCTTCTCAAACTTAACTTGCTCAAAACGTGCGTGTAATCATAAACAAAAGACAAAGAACCTATCAAAGAAAGAGACCCATTGAATACAAGTAAATGGAATTAGATACATTCACACATAAAAATATCATCTATCAAGATAAGCATATGGAAATAGGTGTAAACAACTTTATTAAGTAGAAGACGAATTACAACCATGAAGTTCGATCCATTGTCACTCTACCATATTGGGTTCCAACCAACATCACATCAATAGCACAACACTCCGACAGCATAATAACACTTTCTTATACTCTCAATTCTCACACCATCAATATCTCCTTACAAATTCTCAAAGTCCAGCCCCTAATCACTTATATGAGTGCTCAATTTATAAGCAAATGGAGGAGGTTTGCTCATAAATGATGGTATTGAATGGCCTTCCAAACGTAGAGTTATCTTCCATAGAGGAAGGGATGAGAAGATAGGAGGTTGCTTAACTCATTCCCTATCCAATTTCAAGCTCATAGGAGATGATAGGTGTGGGAATATTCTAGATGGATCTAGAAGATAAGAATATTCCCAGAACCCTATGTTAATTTTAGTCAATATTGCCTAGCGTGGGTCAAAGTGGGCCGAAGTACTCTACAGATCATCCTGATATGTGCCTACCTACACTAAAGCACACTTACCCCTATCCCAAGATGCGTTGGTCCCTCAAGCAAGCCTTTTTAGAGGGATTCAAGCCAAAGAACTCTCAAGGAAGGAGGCATTCAAAATGATGACTTGTCTAGTTCATGTAGCAACTGAATTAGTGTTTGATAAGACCTAATGGTACTGATCTAAATGATGGGAGTGATGTGCTAAAATGGATTTGTAACATTTTCCCCCTAAAGCATGAATTCGAAAATAATGATGTAGAGTAATATGCTTTATGATGTGATGAGGAGGTTCTAAAGTGGTTGGTTACCTGCATCGATTACAATACATAATATAATGATATTTTGATTTCTCTCATGAATTTCTAATGGAAGGCATTCCCATGCTTAACATATAAACTTTCATTACAAGTATATAGAGAGTCGTCTACAGATATTGACCCATGATAGGATGACCATCAATATAAAGCCATTGTATGGAAGATTTGGTACATTTCTTGAAATCTCAACTCGAATGGATGAAACTATATCTGCGGTCTTCTATCTCATTCAATCGTTCTCTCAAGTACGAGTCTAACCATATGAATACATGATCTGAAGTCAAACATGGGAAGACACCGTCTGATTACCAACCAATGATGTAAGCAGTTAACAGACACGAGAGAAATCACCGATAATGATAATGATCTTCAACGTACTACAATATATTCTACATGGTGTGAATGGATGTTTTGATGTCAAACACCATACAAAGTCTTTCGGTCGAAGACTAGTGATGTTAACCTATCGCTGGAAGTGCTAAACTTGTCATTTATGTATGCAAGCCTCAATGTACTGAAGGGGTGTTTCTAAGTAAACTAAGCATGGAGAATGTGATGATGTCGATTAGAAGAGACGCATCACTGGAGGGCCTTGATGTATCCCACATCAACAACATGAAATGAGAGTAATGATTTTGGAGACGAAATTTAAATAACAACACAAGGTTCAGGAATGGTGGTCATGAAAATGAAGGCTTATGAGTATTGCAAAGGAGGAATTTTAAACTAAGTGACTTCTCTTAAACACATCATCGACACTAAAAGGATTGAAAACATTGAAAACAAAAGTAATGGATGGTATAATAGACGAAGGTATGATGAACAACAAGTAGATATCCCAACCCAAATAGTTTCAATGATGAAGTGAAAGTGTCATGTTCAAGAGTGACTTGTTCGCATAAAGTGGTTTACCCCTTTTTCCATTTTCCCCAATCATTATTGACCAGTACCTCTTTATTTTTATCAAGCTTTAGGATGATAACATATTCTTCTTTTACAATTTCACCCTTCAAGTGAACCCATCGCTATGTGATCTTTTAACAAGCCTAGCGAAGGTGAAACTTGGTCTTGTCAGGATGGACAAGTTTGTCACTATTTGATGTTTTAATGAGTCTAATGACAATGATCACTTGGTCCTTTTCATTTTTAGAGTGTTTGAAAAGGGACAAAAAGAAAACTCCACAAGTTATTTTTCGTTTATTTTTCTCTCAAGTCCGAAAAAGAGTAAAACAATACAAGGGAGAACCTATTGACTATGTTCTGCCAACGTATTACTTTTTCATAAATAATCTATCTCAGCCTGAAAAAGGGTTAAACTTATACTGAGTAGATGTCATTTTCAATCCATGAGTGAGCTAAAAGGGACAAGTACTTGGAAATATTTTCATATTTCAAGAGTCTGAAAGGAGCTTAAAGTGGACTCCAAGGGGGTTTCTTTTTCAATGTTTAATAGAGCTCGAAAAAGAGATAAAAGTATGCGCTATGGTCAAAGTACAATTCACAATTGTGCACGTCAAATTCTGTAAGTCAGTGGTAAATATGTTGAAAGTAACACCAAATGGATTAAACATACCTATTTCACTGGTAAAAATAGGTAAATACTCAAGTTTACTCATTTAATGATCATGAAATAAACATAAAAACAACAATTTGGCATGTTATTTTCACCATTTGATATTTACCATTCTATGTGTTCTCTGGCACTATTTTTTACCTCGATCTTCATCAGCTGATTGTGAGAGATTCTACAGAGCATTTCTCATGCCATCCAGACAAGGTAGGAGATCTACCCCTCCTCTTTCTTTTCATGTCATTATTTTTATTTTTCATGCAAGTTTTTAGGGTTTTTAGGGCCCCTAGGGTTTGAATTTTTTGCCCTGGGACCAACGCAATATTGCATGTCGAAAACTATGTTGGAGAGCACCTAGATAGAAGGGATTCTACACTGCAGTGCAGTGTCTCCTTGTCTAGGCTACGTTGGGCAAGTTTTGCAAACTTGTTTCACCAAATTGACCTAACATTTCTTCAGTTTTTTGCATGAAAAGGATCCTAAGTAGGCTTATGGTTTTATTTTAGGCTTTCATTAGATAAAAATATCTATTACCTAGTGAGAAAGAGAGCATGAAGAACAAGACATGGTTTCCCTAAATGATCTCGGTATAGCTGAGGCCCTCAAAAACTACGGGTTGCTCAAATACTTCAAGTTGTTTGGAATCAGGTGACAATCAGAACTATTGCAGTTCCTAGTTCATGCATGGGATCCAACAGATAAGGCTTTTCACGTAAGAGACAAAGTTGTCCCTATTTTTTTCAATGATGTTTACTTCCTTATAGGTTTTCTTAGATGTGGTGCTCCCATATCTCTTTCAGGTGCTTCCAATGGAGGGAAGTCAGTGAGGGACTATGTTCAACAATTTTGTTAGCTAGGTACACAACCTAGCAAGGATGGAAAGATAATCATCAAGGATATCCATGATTTTCCTTGGATAACAATCTTTTTTCACCATCACAAAGTTGGCAGCCAATGTGACACTTCATCTGGTAAATAGATCATATGTTCAGTATGCACTTGAGTGTCTTAAGCCAACTTTATTCAACTAGTGTGAGGCAATACTTTCTTCACTGAAAGAACAACTGAAAAAGGTAAAGAGTGGTAAGACAAGGAACTTTAGCTATGTACCTCTCTTAATTTCTTTTACCTTAGAAAGAATTCCTCTGATGCAACCCCAACATGTAACATTGGGTGTAGTTGGTCCTAGAGATCCACAGATGCAACGGTGGGTTGAATTGATGGCTAGGCATGATGGTCAGTCATCGGTTACATTTACCACTTCATTCCTTAGTTGTATCAATTGAAAACACATTGTCATCGAGGAGCATCCATATTCAAGGATGGATTTTCGTGAGTTGGGTCTACCAGTCGGTGCTCAATGGGGAACTATAGGTAAATTGTTTTTGACCAAAATGTTTTTTTATTTTTAAGTTTCAACATGTTTATGTGTTTCAATGTTCCAAGACTAAACTAAAATTATTGTCATGCATGCAGATGTGTGTAGTGTTTGACCTATGAGGCATCGACAGAAGGCAAGTGGGCTAGCGCGGAGAAACATTGAGAGAGCAGTTCTCCAGGATTTGGATTTGGCTGAGACACTGCCTGACTTGCAAGATCATGTAGAGGGATTAACCCTTAGTATTCTAGATTTCTAGATCGAGGAGTTACCTATGAGGCTGTAGTGCCATACTATTGGAGTTCAATGCCATTGGATGCAGCTTTTGTGCATGATAGCTCAAGTTGTGACCTGTTATCATGACCATCACTAGGTCTACTTAGCATTTTGTTTTGCATGCATTTGAGTTTTTAGGTCAGATGACCAAACATGTCTTGGACATAAATTTTGTAAAAACTTTTAAAAACATCTATCTATTTCTACTTTCAGAGTTTTTATATATATGGTTATGTGTAATTCTATTCAACTAATGATGTGTATTGAAAATTTACTTTTACATGTGTCGCAAATGTCTGTTTAACACATAGTTTGCTAATGAGTTGGTTAATGTGTTAAAGTTTCTGGAAATATGTTCATATTGAAAGTACTCAAAATTTCTTTCCAAAATGCGAACTCTAAGGAACATACAAAGAATTGTTGATTTCAGATGGTATAAATGTTTGTTAGTTGTAGTATGATGAGTTGTGAGTCTAGCCTAATGATGATTCAGCGAATGCCAAGTATAATGGCATCAGAGAGAAGTTAGATTAACGTGCTATACTCAGTGATATTTTTCATTGATTGACCAATACAAATCCCATGAAAACTCACTAACTCACCACTTGAAGTGGAAATGGCCCATCTGTAGACGACAAGTTCTGAGTACTACGACTAGCACCATCAGCGTAACCAGCAAAAGGTTCCAAAGGTTCTGACATATTCAACAAATGGAAAGAAGATTACTTAACCACATAAAAACTCTAAAAGACACATTAACACACACATATACAATTAAAGCATTTATACAGTAACTTTTACTACACTCAACTAAGCATAGTAACGTTTGAGATACAACCCATTTTGGGGATGTGGCAATGGAACTCCATCATAATCCACTAACTCGTAGGCACCTCTTTCCAAAACACACTTGACAATATAAGGACCCATCCAAAGCAGTTCAAATTTTCCTACTCCTAGTTTATCAACTTCCTGGTCGTAAAGCAAGACCAGGTCTCCTTCTGAGAAAATAAGAGGCTTGACATTTCTGTAATATTGCACCTTGATTCATTTCTTGTGTGCTTCATTAGCTAATACATCTTCATGACGAGTTTCATCCAGATGGATGATTCCCAAGAAATTCAGATCTTCTTTAGAAGTGTCAGGTAGCAGGTCAATCACAAGTTTGAGAGATGCAATTTCACATTATATCAGCAAGATTGCCTCCAAACCATACACTAATTGAAATGGTGTAAATCTAATTGCATTTCTCACTGAGGTTTGATATTCCCAGAAAGAAGAGTACATGATTAAATTCCAATTTCATTTATGAACCCCTATCATTCATTGAAGCATTTGCTTCAAGACTTTGTTGATGGCCTCAACTTTTCCATTCACTTGTGGATAATAAGGAGTGGAACTATCATGTGAAAGTCCTAACTTAGCAGTTAACTCAACCATCATGTGATTATGAAAATGTGATCCATGATCTATGAACATAGCCTCTGGTACACCAGACTGGGCAACCACGTGGTTGAAAAAGAAAAAAGCATTTGTCTCACCACTGTTATTTAATGTTGGCATCGCCTCGTCCTATTTGGTAAAATAATCAATGGCAACTATAATGTACCCATTCCCCCAGCTAAGGTGGGGTTACATGTCATCAAGTCAATGCCACATTTGGAAAATGGTCCAATAGTGACGATAGGATGCAATGGTGCAAGTGGCAATCTAGCTTTACAGTCATAGATCTATAATGCGTGACAACTTTTGACAGAAATTATGCAATATTTGAATATAGATGTCTAGAAGTAATGAGCACATAAAATTCCCTATGTAGTAGCATAACTAGATAAGCGTCCACCACAAGCACATGAATGAAAATCATTCAAAAATTACTCGGCTTCCTCATGAGTGAGGAACCTTCGTAAGGTCATATCAATACCTTAACAATAAGGAGTGTCGCTAATGATAAGATAATATTTGGCTTGTTATTGGATATGTCATTGTTGCAAGCGAGAGGTATCAAGATGAAAATTTTGGGTCTCGTGATAAATTAGTATATCTCCATACCACGTGCTAGATGACAAAATCAAGAACAGACACTCATCTAGAATTGATGGTTCTAATGTTGAATCAATGGTATTCAAGGGAAGTTCACGAAGAAGCTCAGAGAAGACTAGATATTTCTTTGATTTGGATTTGATGAATTCCAAATCAAAATCCTACAAATGACAATCCATTTTGAGTAATTCCCCCCAAGAATTGACATGACATAATGTATGTCATAGGGTTGCAAACCGAAATGACAGTGGTCTTTCAGAGCAGGATATAGTAGCGAAATCTCTGTACAACTTGAATAGCAGCCAGAACTAACTTTGGGATGTAAGAGTATGTAACTTCTATATAATTGAGATTACAACTGAAATAATATATCGAATGTTCAATCCCATCTTGTTCTTGGAGTAAAAGCATTCCAATGGTTGTATCTACAGTAGTGAGATACAAGAAGCAACCGTTTTGATAATTTGGGGAGTACATTAATGAGGCTCTAATCAAGGTATATTTAAGAGCATCGAAGGAATCTTACACAACCTAATCCCAATGGAAGGGTATCCCCTTTTTCAATAAATGAGTAAATCCTTTAGCCATTTCAGCATAATTGGGAATGAACCTCCTCAGAAAGTTAGCCTTCCCTTGGAGTTTCTGTAATTGTAGTAGATTGGAAGGTGGAGGAAATTGAAGGATTGTCGAAACCTTAAGTGGATCGAGTTGAATTACCTCCTTAGATACTACGAAGCCTAGAAAAAAACTAGAACCAACAAAAAACACATATTTGTGTGGATTGAGTTGTAATTTGTATTGTCGGCACCGTAAAAATATAGCTCTCAAATATTGTTGGTGATCAAACCATTTTCATGAATGAGCAGGTAAATCGTCAAGGTATGGTTGAAAAATATGTTTGATGGCATGCGTTGGTACCATTCTATGACCCCTTTTTCCCTCCCAAAACATGACAATTGCCTACCTCTTTTCATCATTTATCCCTCAGATCCCTTGGAAATTGATTAATTAATAGTCTTATAGTTATTAAATTGCATTTAAATTGATTTAAGGGTTTTGTGTTAATAAATTAGGAGTTTTTGGGCAAAATGACTACAGGAAGTCCCAACGTCCTATAAATGGCTTACTGTTTGACATGTGGCATGAAATCTAGGCCAGAGTGAAGGGTATGGGTGAAAAGTGGAATGTCCAAGCATGGACGAGCACCTATCCCGCAGCGGAATCAACCCTCCTACATGCGCGGTCAATGCCTGGTCAACTATGGCATGTTGGCGACAAAGGCAGCAACAGCACATAGTCACAGTCCAAATTGATTTTAGTTGTTTCCTTTTTTTGTATATGTCAGCTAGGATAGCAACATTTTCAAAATCGTGTTTTGGTAAAAGCGGCAACAGCCGCTCATGAATGTACATCCATTTTCAAGGGATGTGGAACCATATGTAAATATAAGTTCTGAACCAGTTGTATGTTCTGTTACCTTTTTCATTATTGTTGCTTCACGAACAGAGCTTCGACTTTAATACAAAGAGAATTGCATTATAATCATAGTTCCATTGTTTTGATTTGGTGATCGTGGGATAACAAGCTCAGTATACCAAGAACGCGGATAGGCCCTGCGTACATGGTATACTGTTGTCATTTTATTGCATTTACAGTCAGGGTATTTGATATTGATATATGCGCACTGATTAAATCGATTCATGTCCATGTTTATATATTTATGAATGCGTTTGTTTATATGTTTATGCATGCGCTTGAATAGATTATCATTTGGATCGTGAATCATATCCTGTAAGGGATTCGATCCAGGGTTACCTTGTAAAGCACTGTTATGAACTTTATGCTTACGATTTTCACTTTGCATGATTGTTAACGAATGTTCATGAATGTTGAGTAGCCATTGAACAGAGGTTTTATGTATGATGTCTCTATAAGGAGACCAAAATCTTTAATTACAGTGATACACAACATTTTATGAATTGAATCTTAGTTGATAGTGATACATAGTTTGATACTTAGTTGATATTTAGTTGATAGTTTGATATTGAATCAGATCATAGCATTGTAATTAGGAAAAGTAGGCTTAGATTAGATCCTTTATGTCTATATATTTTAGGCACATGCCTCTAAGTCTACACACCCTGGTCGATAATAAATATAGCTCAGTCTAGCACCCTAGATAGGACACTACATTTTGGCACCGTTGCTGGGGAGGCGTACTTAAAGGATTAAAAAAATCAATAAATAAAAAAATCAATAAGAAAAAAATAAACAAAAACACAGTTAAAATCATGTTCATTTATGCCTAGGTTTAGAGACAATCAGGGTAGATTCATAAAAACCCCCCACCATTCAAAAACTAACCCATCATCATCAGCAGTAGACTCTGTAAAGAATTCAACACCAGCTGAGGAGAACATCATTCAAGCATTAGAGGATAAACAAAAATCAGGGCAGAGACTTACTCTCATCGAAAGGAAAACTTTATTAACACATAAATCATAGAAGAGGGACTTTCCTAGGTCTACCACACAAGGAGAAAGTAGCATAGTGATTGAACACTCTTTCCTTAATCGCCTCTTTGAAAAAAGTGACTATGATACAGAGAAATCTATTAAGATGGCCGAGGAAGGAGATGGATCGGTGCCACATCAAGGACAAAGAGATGAAGAAGAGTCAACTTTTCCTTTTCCCATACATAAACCATAGGAAGATGATGAGATCAAAATGAGAAACATACCCCCATCAGTGCTACCTAACTTTTATGGTATGGCTTCAGAAGATCCGGAATCATTCTTGTTCGAGTTTGACATTGTATTTCGGACATATGGCTATACTAATGATGCCCATAGGCTCAGACTTTTTCCAGCGACACTAAAGGCATTAGCCTTAAGATGGTTCATGAGGCTTGGTGAGCATACTATCACTGATTGGGATGGTATGAGAAAAGTATTTCTAAGGAAATATCAACCCTACTGCAGATCCAAAGACTCTAAAGATGACATCTTTAGAATGAGCATACAAGAGGATGAAACCTTAGAGGAATACTTGGAACGGTTTGTCTACAACTTACAAAAATCTAAACACCGAACTATGCTTCTTGATCTGACCCGCACAATATTCTTGAAAGGTATCCGAGAGGAATACATGGATGACCTTAACTTGATGGGTAAAGGTGACATTTTTGTTTTACCCTTTGAAGAAATCGTTGATCTATGCGAAAAATATTCAAGGAGTAAAGCTAAAATGTGAAAAAGAACCCTGTCATCCAAGGTCACCAAGTCTGCTTCAACAAGTGTCACAAGGGCTGAGATAGGAAATCTGTTAGAAGAAATTAAGACAGATTTGTTAAGCACAATAAAGAACCAAATTGACACTCTAAAATCCAAAAAGAAACAAGAAGCTAAAGATCAGGTAATGGCTATTTTCTGCCCCAAGTGCCGAAAGAAACAAGCATCAAATGACTGTCCACTAGAAAACATTCAAGTTTGTGCTTTCTGTACTGAACATCATGATATATTTAATTGTCCTAAAGTTAAGGTTTTGCAGAACTGTAACATGGAAGCCAATACAGAGATGGAAAACATGTATTACATGGGCGCAAAAAGACCATGGCAGCCAAGGCCAGCACCTCAAGGTATGTTCCCAAATCAAAACTTGCAATTTCCTGTAAATGATCAAATGTATGCACAGA
>APFE031712339.1:149889-189481 GCA_000404065.3 Pinus taeda
CCATCAGCAAGCAAGATTTTCTCCACACAGTATCTGAACAAAGAGAGGTTGAGATACTGCAGCCCTCAGCTGCAGTATCCCTGCCTTACTTTATTTTCTTTCAATTTTGAAAAAAAAAAGAAAAATTAAAAAAAAAACAAAAAGAAAAAAAAAAACATAAAAAATAGAAAAATAATAATAAATGGGTTAGATGTGAAAACTAGTTTCTGGCACACTCTAACCTCGAATTCCTACTTGAAAACCAATTTGTTGGCGGGTAAGAATTCTCTTTCTTTTTTTCACTGTTTAATTTCTCAGCTGAATAATGACTTGAGGACAAGTCAAAATTTTTGTGGGGGATAGAAGCATCAGTATTCTTATCTCTGCATTAGGGACCTGGTTATAAATACCATGCAGGGGGCCCTGTTCTGTCCAGGAAGACCATGCTACCAGCACCAGCAGTAATGGGACCTATTTAGACACACAGAAAGGGACCTATTAAGAGATTGATATTTCAAAATTACTTCAACACAGCTTCAGCAAGTTTCTACAAAGGCAGGACCAAGACTTCATCAAGCACCCAAGCTCAACAACACCTGTATGCACATAAAGAATTGCATGAACATCTTCAGTACTGTAGAGGGACCTGTTGCATTCAAACCTACCTCAAGGGACCTGATATGAACAACAAATAAAGCCAAACAACAGTCAAAAGGCTAGCTCTACTCAGCATGCCAATGCAACAACAGTCAAACAAAAGTTTAATACGCTCCTTGTTTTTAAAACTTAATTTCTTGGATTAATTTTTAATGTTAATTCTAATAGCTATGATTGTTATGATTAATTTCAAGGGTGCATTTTTCTCATCATCCCTTATCTCCCTAATTCTTCCCTACTCCAACCTACTTCCTACTTCTAAAATTCATTAACCCTTCATTCCAATGTTTCCTAAGCATCCTATAGCCATCTACTGCCATACCAACCTCCTAAGTCCATACCTCCAATTGGCTGAGTACCAACAGGACACGTGGTGATATTTTTTAAAAACAAAAAGAGAAATTATATAAGGGTAAGAAACAAGAGGCCTATTCATTATTTTGCATGCGGCCGAATGATGATTTCACCACCCGACGCACCTAAATGATTCAAGGGACTCCATCATCAGTGTGGTATATACGCTCCCAGCGCTCCCATCATAGTGCAAGCGGTATTATCATTCCTCTGTTTTCAAAAATGAACACACTCTAAGGAGAAGGAAGTTGGTCATTTCACTCATTTTCAGGATTGCTTACGTTGGTGCATAATTCCATGGCCTCCATAGCAAGGACCGAAGGCAGTGAGCGCCATCCAGTTTCGACTTTCACCGAGCTACACAACAGTCGACCCAGCATTACAGTGAACACTAAGGGAGCGACGCTATTAGGTAATAAATCCAAACTTCTTTGTTAAATTTGCAAGTTAAGAAGCTCGACCCTCCGCCAAGATGACAAATAGGGTCGAGCCAAGTGTGTTCGATAGCTCCCAGTACCATGAAGACTGTATTTCGATTCTTAGAGAAATACAATGGTTGCCCTTTTTGGAGAAATTCCATGGAAGCAACAAAGAAGTTGCTAAGCAATTCGCCTTCACATTTAATGGGGAGAAAGCCCTGATAGGAAATTTCTCATTCAGGGTTTCAGAAGACACCGTCACCCAAGCGATAGGGATTAGCCCAGAGGGGGAAAAGTATTTTAAAACCAAGCAATTCAAAGAGAAATCGTGGACCCAATTCATGTCTAAGTCCCGAGTCTCAGCAGTCAACTGGAAGAAAGGCGTTCCAAGAAGTTGGTTGGTGCATCCTTAGGATGAAATGGTTTACATACTTCAAAAATTTGTAACCTGTGAAGGCCGCTACAACATTGTTTATTTATACCATATCAAGTTGTTGCTACACTTGAAAAGACAATGTGTCATCAGTTTACCATATTTCTTATTGCAGAGGCTAACCAAGATGTAAAAAACCATCCAGAAGTAGAAAGGAAACGAAGAGAAGAGCTTATATCATTTTGGTTTAGTCAAAATTCTCATTGAGAATGAAATGCAAAGAAGAGGGAAAACATGGAAGGAGTTCTTAGCTGCCAACCAAATCAGGGATGAGGAAGACAAAGAAGAATCACAACAAAATTCAGGATTTATGAAGGACATTGATGAGGAGATCCCAGCATCATCCAAAGCTAACAAGATACCCACACCTATGAGCAGCATAAGGACTAGACAAATGAGAAAGGAGGATGTTAAGAGGGCAGAACAAGACAAAGTCTTCACCACTTACTCAAGGACAACAAGAAGGACACCAAAAGTTCAGTTGTAAGAAGACCAACCCGAATCCAATGCACCTATACAGATGGATATTCAGAGTAGTGACCATTCACCATCAGGGCCAGGAGCTGATGTAGATGTTGAAAGTCATTCACCCCCAGGACCAGGAGCTGATATAGAGGTCGAAAGTAATAACAAACAAGAAAGAGGGTCACCACCTCCCAACAAGAAGCAAAAGAAATTAGAGAGACAAATTGAAAAATTAAAGGAAGAGCTCATGGAGGCTAATATGCTGGAGAAAGTTATTAAGAAAGAAAATGAAATGCTCCAAGCACAAAGTAAAGAAATTCAAAAGGAAAATGAAAATTTAAAGGAGCGAGTCAATGAGCTCGAAGCTGAGCAAATATATATTTGCAAGTGGGCCACCAAGTGGTACAATCAAAAGAAGGCACTCAAGGAAAAATACAAAAGACTAAAGCAAGAGCTCCATGACCAGAAAGATGCCCAGGTGAAAAAGAATGTAGACACATTGCTCAAGGCAGCAGAGGTGCAAGCAGGGACCGAGTTTAAAGGAAGCACTTCAGGGTTAGCATGAGGACTTGCTAATTCATTAAGTCGGGGAGAGATGTTGGTACCATTCTATGACCCCTTTTCCCTCCCAAAACATGACAATTGCCTACCTCTTTTCATCATTTATCCCTCAGATCCCTTGGAAATTGATTAATTAATAGTCTTATAGTTATTAGATTGCATTTAAATTGATTTAAGGGTTTTGTGTTAATAAATTAGGAGTTTTTGGGCAAAATGATTACAGGAAGTCCCAACATCCTATAAATGGCTTATTGTTTGACATGTGGCATGACATCCAGGCCAGAGCGAAGGGTATGGGTGAAAAGCGGAATGTCCAAGCATGGACGAGCACCTATCCCACAGCGGAATCAACCCTCCTACATGCGCGGTCAACGACTGGTCAACTATGGCATGTTGGCGACAAAGGCAGCAACAGCACACAGTCACAGTCCAAATCGATTTTAGTTGTTTCAATTTTTTTTATATGTCAGCTAGGATAGAAACATTTTCAAAATCATGTTTTGGTAAAAGCGGCAATAACCGCTCATGAATGTACATCCATTTTCAAGGGATGTGGAACCATATGTAAATATAAGTTCTGAACCGGTTGTATATTCGGTTACATTTTTCATTATTGTTGCTTCACGAACAGAGCTTCGACTTTAATACAAACAGACTTGCATTATAATCATAGTTGCGTTGTTTTGATTTGGTGATCATGGGATAACAAGCTTAGTATACCAAGAACGCTGACGGGCCCTGCGTACATGGTATATTGTTGTCATTTTATTGCATTTACAATCAGGGTATTTGATATTGATATATGTGCACTGATTAAATCGATTCATGTCCATGTTTATATATTTATGAATGTGTTTGTTTATATGTTTATGCATGTGCTTGAGTAGATTATCATTTGGATCGTGAATCATATCCTGTAAGGGATTCGATCCAGGGTTACCTTGTAAAGCACTGTCATGAACTTTATGTTTACGATTTCATCTTGCATGACTGTTAATGAATGTTCATGAATGTTGAGTAGCCACTGAACAAAGGTTTTATGTATGATGTCTCTGTAAGGAGACCAAAATCTTTAATTACAGTAATACACAGTGTTTTACGAATTGAATCTTAGTTGATAGTGATACATAGTTTGATACTTAGTTGATATTCAGTTGATAGTTTGATACTGAATCAAATCATAGCATTGTAATTAGGAAAAGTAGGCTTAGATTAGATCCTTTATGTCTATATATTTTAGGCACACGCCTCTAAGTCTACGCACCCTGGTCGATAATAAATATAGCCCAGTCTAGCACCCTAGATAGGACACTACAGCATGGAAGGTATAATTTATTTCCCTTTGAAACATTTCCCTACATTCTTCAAACCAAACTGGAGTTTCCTATAAGAGAATGTGCTCCATGGACAAATAAATGCAGCTTTAGATTGGTCATCTAGGCAGATGTTGACCTGATTATAGGCAGAAAACCCATGCATAAATGAGAATATTTCCCATCTGGCACATTCATCAATAATTTGGTTGATAAAGGGAGTAGGATAATTATCTATTGGACAAGCCGGATTAACATCCCTATAATCGACATACACTCATATTGTCCCTTCTTTCTTCCTGATAATAACAATATTGGAAACCCAATTAGTAAGAGGAACAGAGTAAATGAAACTAGCATGAAATTTTTTTTCAACTTGTATTTTAATACAAATGGCCTTTTTCAAATGAAAAGGACCGAGGTGTTGTTGCACTGGTTTGACATCAAGATACATTTTGATTTCATGTTCAACTATACTAGAGTCAATTCCTGGCATCTCCTCATATGACCATGTAAATATATCTCGAAATTCATGAAAAGAGCATGGTAGATATCAAGTTCTAATGGAGAACAAGATTTGCCAACATGAATGTTTTCTACAATGTTAGGTTTGGTCGAAATATTGATACAAATAGTTTCTTTGATATTTGACAGGTTTTGCTCGAAATCTATTGTATCTACAAAAACATAATTCAAAAGGAAATCGAAAACTGAAGGGTGATTAAGTTCATTTGAATAATCTTCTAAGTGATATGAAAGATGGGAACGATGATGATAATATTCACATGGTTATCCTTCTATCATCATTGATTGGATGATGCCTTCATTAGTAGAAAATATATGTGAAAAATAATTGGAGGGAGCACCATATTCTAATGAACAATCTACCCATACAATTGTCGAAAATGGATTTGGGCTCACCGCACAAGACAAAAGGATTGATTGCTATGCTAGCTTAATAGGGCTTAATGACATGATTTCATTACTACTATCAACTTCAAAACTATTGGTAATCTTCATTAACTTAGGTGAAGTGGAAGATTTCATGTTGCAAGTCTCAACTTTTGCCACTTCTACCCAATTTGATGGTGATAGTAGTGAAAAAGTACCCATTAGGGAAGGATGTTTAAAGAGACCTACACCAATGCTTTGAAGAGATAGTTGGGTTCCATGTACCAATGAAATGCTTCCAGTATCATGTCAACTAGAGGCGAAGAAGGTGATTTGGTCAATAATTGTGATTCCACCCTTATGAGGGAATGCAATTGTACAAAAGTATGTTGAAACCATAACAACAATAACATAAACCCACGATATTCTATTAGGTCCCTATAATACTAATGATTCCCCAATTACTATTATAGTTGTATCCCTTATTACTATCTTTGTGCCTCTATTGTCACCATATTGTTATTTTTATGCCCATAGAATCCCTCTATTATTATTTTTGTGGCTTTAAATTATTATTGTTAGGTCAGCTTAGTTGTATTGTGACCCCTTAGACTCCTATATATACTAAGGAGGTTTTTTCATTTGATTCATCCAAGAATTGTTCATTTATTTAATGTAAAGGAGGTTGCCCCTTGAAGAGGCTGAATTCTAAGGTGTTGATCTATATTTTCTATCTTTTGTGAGCTGGTTTCATAAAATTTGGTATCAGTGCTTTGGATTCTAGGGTTTTGCTGCTCCAAATAGGTCATCATGGAATTTTTTCTATAAATTTTTTTCTTAGATTTTTCAAAAGAAAAAAAGAACCATTTGTCACAAAATCCCACCGAACCTTGGGTTCAAATTTCAAAGCTTTTTGAACTATATTTGTGGAGATATGATTTGAGGAAGTTGGCCTTTTTGCAAACTCCTGAATTACATTCCAAACAAGTGAACTTGGGAAGCTCAACATAACTTTTGTTTTGAGCATTAGATTGAAATTTTGTAAGAAGTTACAGAAAGAGAATGGACTATGGTTTTGTGTGTATATTTTTTAGACTTGAAGCTCAAAACAGTGACACGTGCCACTTCATATAAGTTCGCTCTTCTGAAAAAGTATATAATCAGGTCATCATGGGAGATTTTGCATAACTCTTTTTTGGAGAATCTAAATTCAATAAGATTGGTCACATTGGAAAGAGGACATAGGGGGCTACTACAAGTTGCAATTTCAGAACTGGAAGATTTGAAATTCAGAGATACATCAGATTCAATATCGAGTGCCTACAAAGTAAAAGAAAAAAGGTGTGTATTTTTTTTAAATATTTTCATAAGCTTGGTTTGAAAAATTAGTTTGAAGGAATTCAAAGGGCAGAGTGAAGAATTATTATCGGTAATTGATGCCTCGAAGATAGAAAATGGAAAAACCTAGTAAACAACATGAAAGCCCTAGCGTGACTCATGAAGAAGAGGAAGAAATGCTACATGATATATCAAAATTACGAGACCAAGTGCAACAAATGTCACTCTCACAAAAGCTAACAAAAGCTAAGATAAATGGCGTGGAATATAAGATAAAGGGCATGGAAGCTAATATGAATGGTGTGGAAGCTAAGATGAATGGTGTGAAAGCTAAGATCAATGGCGTGAAAGCTAAAATGAATGGCATGGACGCTAAGATGGATGGCATGGATGATAAGATGGAAGAATTGAAGATAAATTTGAATAAGTTGCTACATGAAATGGTCACTAATGTTGAAAGGGTAGTAAAGGAAACTCATGATGAGAACAAAAGAAATGTTAATCATGATCTCATAGACTCTAATGTTGGATTGAAGATCAGCCATATTCCAAAAATCGATATGAGGAAGTTTGATGGCAAGGATCCTACAACATGGATGCTTCAAATGGAGCAATTTTTTGATCTCAATATTGTGCAAAACACACGAAAGGTACATATTGCAACTTTATATTTGGAACCAAATCAGTTTGTATGGTATCAATGGCTTTTCTCTTGTAAACAAATTGTCACTTGGACAATTTTTATGGAAGAAATGACAACACATTATGAGGATACAAAAAGCAACACCTTTTTTAGCCAATTAATAAGTCTCAAACAAAAGGGTTCAATGATGGAGCACATTGAGAAGTTCCAAAAATTGAACATAAGGGTAAAAAATATTCTAGATGAGCATAGGATTGATGTGTTCATAGGGACTTTATAGGAGAACATTGAACATGATGTTCACCTTTGGGAACCTGATTCATTGGAGAAGGCATTCAGGTTAGCAAGAAAAATGGAAAGCAAAATTATGGCAACCATGAAGCCTACCACTCACAACTATAAAGATGGAAGTGTTGTTGTTCCTAGCCTTCCATAACCTGTAAGCTTGACACCACAACAATTGGAATAAAAAAGGGCAAACATGCTTTGTTAAAGTTGTGATAGCAAATACACTAAAGGTCATATGTGTCTTGAGAATAAATTATTCTACATAGATTGTGAAGAGGAAGAAGAAAAGGAACAAGAAAGGTCAAAATAAGACAATATACTCCAGGAACATAGCCTAGATAAAGAAGAAATGAAACCAACCATATCTTGTAATGCATTGGCTAGAATTACCACTCCTCAAACCATCAAGATAGAAGGACATATTAAGAAGAAAAGGGTAATAGTGTTTATTGATTCAGGAAGTACCCACAATTTTATTCTTTGCAAGATAGAAAATGAATTAAATTGCTTGCTATATCCAGCACTAGAGTGTCAAGTGATGGTTGCAAGTGGAGGAACGATAAATTTCTCTAGAAAGTGCCATAATATCAAGTTATCCATTGGAGAATATGTATTGAATAGCACAATGCTTTCCATTCCAACGGGAGGTGCTCATGTTGTACTAAGAGTTTAATGGCTACAACCCTTGGGTACAATAGATTTTAACTTTCAAAAACTTTTCATGAAATTTTATGCGGAAGGAAAGAAGTTAAATTAAGGGGTATTTCAAGGAAACCGGGAAAGATAATCTCTCTAACGGTATGATAAAGCTTCTAAAAAAGGAAAAATGTGATGTAATCATAGAATTATGTTCGCTAGATGTTTCCACATCGAAATCATCTACTCCTCTAGATCTCCAAAAAGTCTTTGACAATGATTCCAAGGTATTTGAGAATCCCAAAGGTCTCCCACCTATTTTTGATCGCGATCATGCTATTCATTTGATTGCAGGAATTGTTCCTCCAGACATCAGGCCATACAAATATCCCTATTCCCAAAAGAGTGAAATTGAACGTATGGTTACAGAAATGCTACAGGTTGGTATAATTCAACCTAGCCAAAGTTCTTTCTCTGGTCCAATAGTATTGGTGCATAAGAAGGATGGATCATGGCACATGTGTCCAGATTATAGGGAGCTCAACAAGCTCATTATTAAAGATAAGTTTCCCATTCCTGTCATTAATGAATTATTTGATGACTTGCATGGATCAGTTTACTTCACCAAGTTGGATCTTCGTTCAGGATATCATCAAATCAGAATGAAGACTGAAGACATTTCAAAAACAACATTTAGAACTCACGATGGTCACTATAAATTTCTAGTCATGCCTTTTGACCTTACCAATGCACCTTCTACATTTCAAGTTTTGATGAATTCCATTTTCAAACCCTTCCTTAGAAAATTTGTGTTAGTTTTTTTTTAATGATATACTAATCTGCAACAAGTCGTGGAAGGATCATGTTGAACATGTTGATAGGGTGCTACAACTATTGGAGGAGAAACAATTATATGAAAAACGATCTAAATGTTTCTTTGGAGTAAAAAAGGTGAAATATCTGGGTCATATTGTATTTCATGAAGGACTTAAGGTAGACCCTAGCAAAATTAAAGCTATTAAAGAATGGAAAATCCCCACATCCATAAAGCATTTGTGAGGATTTCTTGGGTTGACAGGGTATTATTGCATGTTCATTAAGAATTATGGGAAAATAGCAGCACCTCTAACAACATTATTGAAGAAAGATGCATTTTCATGGACTCCAGAGGCAAAAAAGGCCTTCAAACATCTTAAAGAGGCAATGTACCATGCACCGGTCTTAGCTACACCAGACTTAACAAAAACCTTTGTTGTGGAATGTGATGCTTTAGGAAATGGAATTGGTGCTTTTTAATGCAAGATGAAAGACCCATTTCTTTCAAAAGTCGTCCAACCAAGGGAAAGTATTTACACAAATCTATTTATGAGAAGGGAATGTTGGCAATACTACATGCACTTAAGAAATGGTGACCCTACCTAATGGTAAGAAAATTCAAGGTAAAAACAGATCATGATAGCCTTAAATAATTTTTAGAACAAAGATTATCCTCTGAAGAACAACAAAAATGTGTCACAAAGATGTTAGGTTATGACATTGAAATCATCTACAAAAAAGGGAAGCAAAATGTTGTGGCAGATGCACTCTGAAGAAACGATGAGGATGTGGAAGCATTGTTGTGTGCCATTTCTATTATCCAACCAGATTGGATAAGTGAAGCAAGGGGGGAATGGAAGAATGATGAAAAAGTGTGGGCACTCATTCGAAAGTTACAACAAGATTCCAGTGCATCTGATACATTTAGCTGGAAAAATGATTTGTTATGGTACAAAGATCGCTTATACCTCTGTAAGAATTCCAAACTCAAGCAAACGATTCTTCTGGAATTGCACACTTCTCCTTTAAAAGGGCACTCAGGGTTTTTAGAACTTACCACAGGGTTCAGATGAGATTTTTTTGGGATGGCCTTAAATCAGATATTCAAAATTTTATGGCAGAATGTTTGGTTTGCCAACAAAATAAAGTTGAAACATTTAAGACACCAAGTCTATTACAACCTTTGGCCATTCCAAGCCAATGTTGGGAGGAGGTTCTTATCACAGGTTTACCCAAGTCTGAGGGAAAGAGTGTTGTCATGGTGGAAGTTGAGAAACTTACCAAGTATGCACACTTTTGTGCATTATCACATCCATTTAAAGCCAATACAGTTTCTACTGCATTTATGGAAACAATTCAAAAAGCTACATGGAAACCCAAAGATTATTGTAAGTGACAGAGATCCCATTTTTACTAGAAATTCTTGGACATAATTATTTTCTTGTCTTGGTACTCTGTTAGCTCATAGCTCATCATATCATCCTCAATCTGATGGACAAACTTTGATAGTAAAGAAATGTTTGGAAGGATATCTTCGTTGCTTTGTATCTGATAAACAGACACAATGGGTCAAATGGTTGCCTCTGACTAAATGGTGGTATAACACTTCCTTCCATACTGCAACAAAAATGACCCCATTTATAGCACTTTATGGATATTATCCACCATCCATCACATCATATTTAAGAGAAAATTCTAAGGTTCAAGAAGTGGAACATCACATCGAGCATCAACAACAACTTCTCCAACTCTTAAAGGATAACCTTGTGTTGGTGCAAAATAGAATGAAAGAACAAGTAGATCAACATTGTAGTGAAAGAAGTTTTGATATAGGTGACTGGGTATTCATATGGCTACAACCATATAAACAAATGTCCCTCAAACAAGATAAGAAGGATAATAAATTATCACCAAAGTATTATGGTCCATACAAGGTGTTGCAAAAGATTGATACTATGACATACAAAGTCGAGCTTCCTATAGCTTCTCGAGTGCACCCAATTTTCCATGTTTCATGTTTAAAGAAGGTTATAGGTGACAAGCTCCTAGTTCAAAAAATATTGCCAAACTTGACCAGGAAGGAAAAATTATATTGGAACCCAAAGCAGTGATAGCAACAAGAACTCGACAGCTACGAAATAAATCCATTTCAGAGTATCTCATCAAGTGGAAGAACTTATCTGCTGAAAATTCCACATGGGAGTATGAGAATTTTATACATAAGCATCCAGAACTACTCAAGCATTGAGGGCAATGCTTTTTTGAAGGAGACGAGCATGTTAGGTCCTGCTAATACTAATGATGCCCCAATTACTATTGTATTTGTATCCCTTATTAATATTGTTGTGCCCCTATTATCCCCATATTGTTATTAATATGCCCCATAAAATCTCTCTATTGTTATTTTTTTACCTTTATATTATTATTGTTAGGTCGGCTTGGTTATATTGTGACCCCTTAGACTCCTATATATAGAAAGGAGGTTTTGTCATTTGATTCATCCAAGAATTGTTTATTTATGTAATGTAAAGGAGGTTGCCCCCTCGAAGACGCTGAATTCTAAGGCGTTGATATTTCTTGTCTATCTTTTGTGAGCTAGTTTCATAACATATTCCTAGAAAAATGTTGTAGTTAAGGGGTCTGTCAACAACCTCAACCTCAACAATTACTATTTTTCCTCCTAGTTTGATTTTCAGATTACTCAATATCCCACAAGGTGTATATGTGCGATTGTCAAAATATTTTAACGTTGTTGGTGAACGTGATAGAGGTAGTGAGCTAAGTGTTTTCCAACAAATCATAGACATTATACAAGTAGATGTATCCTCATCAATAATGGTTCCATGAAAATGTTTATTCAAGTTATTTACTTGAATTAAGAATGCTAATTGTGCTGGTAACTGTGGCCTATAACTTGCATGTTTGAAAACCACAGGATTGGAATCAATTTGATCAATTCCACCAATTGTTGACAAAAAAACCTACTTTTTGGAGGGACAGTTTTGAAGTACCTCGAGTGTTGCAATAGCAGAAGGTGACTGAGCCAAATCTTCTAATATATTATAGTTATCCCTAGCTCGAGCTCGAGGGTTAAATGTTGATTTATGTACAACTCCCTTAGGTAGTTTTCTTGTTAACTTTGGTGCAATAGGTGGTGGAATGGGATCATTCAAAGCTGAAGTCGAAGGGTTAGGTTGATCATATTGATTATTCGACAACGATGGTTGATTTCCATAATATTTACTTCGTGTTGACACCAAAAATTCAATTTTAGTCTTAGAGGTGGATAACATAAGCACTTGGGAAGTGGAAGCATGGTCTGTAGAACCCATATTTGTCTTTGGTTTTGGAGAGGGATCAGTCAATATCACGGATATATTAGAAGTCTCCAAAAGCTTTGAGACTTTAGAGCAGTGAGGACAATCTTGTGTAAAATTCTCATTGTTACACATAAAACATGGGTAACGAGGTTTCCTAGCCGAAGGAGAGGAATCATATTATTTCTCTTGAGGGGAATTATATTGTTTCTTCTTGTTTTTCCCCTTCTTCTTACATTCTGGTTTCTTTTCATTATTTCCCTTGTCAGATGACATGACATTGATTTCAAACGTAAGAGTGTTATTAGGTTCATTTGTAGTTTTATTGGAAATGGAAAGTGTTTGACCAGATGATCTACCTGCCATTTGTGTGCTTGAAGAACCAATCACACCATCACTGACATGAGAGTCCTTACTCGATGGTGGAGGAGGAATAGTGAAATATGGTTGGGGTGCATTCAGGATCTTGTCATAGAGCGTGCTAGACTGTGTATAAATCAAGTCCAAATATTGGGCACAAGCAATTATTTTCTCTTCAGTGACGACTCCACATTTTTCCACATCCTTAGTGATAGATGGCAGCAAGGATTTTATAAACCACTTAGCGAAAAGTTGATCAGGAACATAAGTTTTAACCATTTGATGACGATGACACCACTCATGAATATGATCAGAGATATGAGTAGAAGTAATCTATTTAAAATTGGTTAATAGTTCTATTATAGTCTCTTATCATATGGGTAACTAGAAGTGGGTTAAAAATGTGATATCTAAGGAAATGAAGTTATCAAAAGAAGCTCGTGGTAATTTGATGTACCATTTCGCAGCCAGACCAGTAAGTGTTCTATGGAAAGGATGTAATCTAATAGAATCATCATTCAAGGAGTTTGATGAACACCATAAATGAAAAGTCATGACATGGTTGGATGGGTCTTCTCCAAAGTTTCCATTGAATTTCAAAATATTGGAAGGTAACTTGTAAGAAAACACCGGCCACCAAGGTGCATAATGAATTAGGTCATTGCTGAGCCAGTTTAGATTTGGTAATTCAAATCTTACAATGAAAGGCAACTTTCTATCGAGGTCAGGTTGATCATATCTAGGGTAAAATGGAATTTCCTGGGCAATAGGGCTTTGCACACCAACATAAGGCATTTACTATTGGTAACCTTGATAAGGGTAAGTTTGTTGAGAAAATCCAGCATAAGGTTATTGTTGAGCACCGTGATACATTTGTTGTTGTGCAAACCCAACATAGGCTTGCTCATCAGGACCTGGATAAACTTGTTGCTAACCAAACCAAGCATAAGCTTGTTCTCCAAGTCCTATTGAGGTTGGTATTGCTGGAATTGTTGCTGTTGATATTGGGGCTACTAAGGCTATTGAATCAACCATTGTTGTTATTAATACAACGGTTGTTTATTTAACAATTGTTGTTGCCCACCATTGTAAGGTTGACCAGGTTGTGAATACACTAAACAAGTGTCATTCTGACTCATTCCAGTAAAAGGTAAACTAGCCTGAATTTGTTGGACTTCAAACACAAATGGTTGTTGTAAAACTGCCTGAGAAGGCTGGATCTGTATACCTGAAACTTGGGGATCTGAGGTTGAAGGGACAACTTACACAGGTTGAGATACAACAATTTGAGCTTGTGATTATGGTATAGCTGTAACAACAGGTGTTGTAGCTATAGATGAGACAGATTTCATAGGTTGTGATGGATACGCAAGCCTAGGTTGAACGAATATTTTTGGCTGCCACTGAGAGATATCCATTCCAAGCTGACCTAAAGATGATGACATACTGAAATATGGATGTCCCCTAAAAAATAGAGGATAAGGAGAATATGCATATTGTTCTCCATATGGAGGTAGTCCAGTGTTGAGTGGATACATAGGATGGTAACCAGATGAAATAACTTGATATGAACTTGATGGGTCCAGTGGTTTGGTACCCGTAAATGAGGAACCAAATAAAATTCAAGTAAAGAACATTGGTGAAGACCAAGGGCTAGAAGCAACACTTGAGTGGGTTCTCGATAAAGATTGGTAACCTGATGGGACAAATAGAACACCATACAAGTGTGACTCAGGTTTCGTAGTGAACATCAAAGAGGTTGCGATAGAAGATTTTGTTGTAGCTATAACAGATGGTATGGTATGAGATGTTGACTCTGCCATAGTCAAATGTCCAAATAAGTTTCCTAATGAATCAACAGGTGTCTGAAAGTAATCAAGATCAAGAGGAGAAGTGAAATGAGGAGTATGAGGGTGTAGATAAAGTCTACTTTTGAAATTGATTGGAATTCTGGGTGATTCTACCTCACGTTCCTGTTCTATCAAAATCGAACCAGGTGAAAGAATTTCATCGTCTGGTCCGTAATAGATTTTTGGTATTTTTTTTTAGATGAGGAAGTCTCAATAATTATGGATGTCTGAGGATGTATCGATATATCTTCTTCTGGAAAGGTAACAACTTTTGATTGTTCAACCTCAAGATCCAAATTTTCTAGTAAAAGAACAAGTTCAGGTTGAGCTTTGTGAACAACTTCTAGGCCATAAGTAACTTCTAATTAAATAGTGATGGGTTCATGATCCACTTCTGGTTGAACTGATTCAGATTCAAAATTAATTCCTTGTTGAATAATGTCATATTGAGAATCAACTTGTTGTTGAACAACTTAGGTTACCATTTCACTAGATTCCGTTCTAGTTTCTTCAAGTAATTATGTAGATTCCACTTCAGTAACAGATGTACAAGTAACCATAGGAGTAACTAGAGTCACAGTACTTACCGATATAGGTGTTTCTAGTAATTCATATGAAGAACCGAAGGCTTGTAAAGTACTGGATCTAGTCAAATGAGATCGCTTTGACCAAATAGGTGTAGCTTCGAGGAGTAAGGGTGGTTTACTCGCTGCTCTCCATGAATGATGGGGTAAGAGTTGATTTTCCTCCACAATTGCTGATTGATTTTATTATGAAAGGAAATAATCAAAAATGTGTAAGCTATGCAAAAAGGTTTACCAAGCAACTGTGAAATGTAGAATACCTCTTGGTGAACCAAGAAGTATGAGCAGGAAATCTCCCCGATTGTTGTGTTCGGTGTATCATAGTGTACAAGGCGACCAACTTGGTTACCTAAAGATGGATAGAAACTTAGTTTTGTCCTCCAATATATACCCAAAAGTACATGGAGGCCCAATCTATATTAGCATTGTCTAATGTGAAACCGCACAGTGAGAGCATTCCCATATACTTTACGTACTATAACACTGCCCTATATACCTGAAGGTACATGGATGAGCTACGATATACTCTCATATGTGGAATGAAGTATCACACTTGGAATGTATCATATACAAGTTAGCGATAGCTGCTATGTTTTATCACACCAAAACACGTCTCTAGCCTAGAACCTATAAATGTTTTGCATTAGATGACAATGCTCCATTAAGTTAATTGATGTTAATTTTAATTTGATCTTGATTAAGAATTTTCCTTTGAAGGTTCACCACGTGATGTATTTCCAATTCCTAGAATACAACTAATGTGATAAGCATTCTTTTCATTCAATTTTGACAATGAAAACCATAGCTAATAGGGATAGAGCAATCAGATTCTTGTAATCAAAGAACACAGAACAAATCTAACGCAATTTGCCTAAACTATTCCTATCATCAAACACAAACTCTTTTAATGCACAATGCAAGTTTTTATTTTCGATTCCCTTAATGTTGTGATTAAAGAAAGGAAACTAATTCACATACAATCAATCAATATTTTTGAAAGAACAAAAACTTTACAACAGTTTCGTTTCGAAATAAAGTAATACTTTTATGATACTTTCTTTTGAACAAATATTAATAGACTATAAACTAACTTTAAAAATTAATCGATAGCGATAAAGAAACCATTTAAGAAACACTAAACAGTTAAGGACAAAGTAGGGCTAGCAAAGGAAACACAAATTGATTTCAATGGCACAAGCATCATTGGCCTTTCAGGAAGCATAAACAAAAGGAAATTTGGTAAAAAATCAACTAAAAGGACGTATTTTTTTCCTAAGGAGGATCAATGTGGTCTTGAATGGGAGACAATGTGCTTTATAGTACTATCCTCAAGCCAAGGGTGCTTTGCAGCACTCTGTCTCTGGACCAAACCTGCGTTGGTGCCAGAGAGGCCATGCTGGGGGCTTTCAAGCATAATTTTCACCAAAAACAATTCAAGAAGGCTAAAACATGATCTATGGAAGCAATTAAGGTCTACTAGAGTGCACTATGATGAAGGTAAACTACCCAAAATGATGATCATTCCCCAACAGAATTGCCAACTTGTTATGAGGGATTTGGTATCTATGGATAAATACTAATTTCCTAGGTAGGTAGCTTTACCTAGAACAACAGATTTAAAGTGCTTATCATTTTTCTCTAAACGATAAATAAGACAAAGGGATTCAAAGGACCTACTTCTTATTTCTCTTTCCTTTTCTCTTCTTTGTTTGGATTTCATCGCTCCTTCTCGAAATTAACTCGCTCAAGAAGTACCTGCAAGCATAAATAGGATGCAAGGAACCAATCAAAGCAAGAGATCTATCAAATACAATTAAATGGAATTAGATACATTCACACATATAAACATCATATATAAAGATAATAATATGGAAAAAGGTGTAAATAACTTTATTAAGAGAAGGAAGAATTACAACCATGAAGTCCGACCCATTTTCACTCTTCCAACTTGTGTACCAACCAACATCACATCAATAGCACAACACTCTGGCAGCATAACAACACTTGCTTATACTCTCAATTCTCACACCAAGAGTATCTCCTTACAAATTCTCAAAGTCCAGCCCCTGATCACTTAGATGAGTGCTCAATTTATAGGCAAATGGAGGAGGTTTGTTCATAAATGAGGGTATTGAATGGCCTTCCAAACTTAGAGTAAGCTTCCATGGAGGAAGGGATGATAGGATAGGAGGTTACTTAACTCATGCCCTATCGAATTTCGAGCTCATAGGAGATGATAAGTGTGGAAATATTCTAGATGGCTCCAAAAGATAATAATATTTCGAGAACCCTATGTGAATTTCGCTCAATCTTGCCTAGCACAGGTCAAAGTGGGGCTAGGTGCTCTCCAGAGCATCCTGATATGGCCTACTTGCACTGAAGCATACTTACCCTTGTCCAAGGTTGCGTTGGTCCCTCAACAAGGCATTTCTGGATGGATTCAGGCCAATGAACTCTCAGGGAAGGAGGAATTTAAAATAATGACTTGTCTAGGGCATGTAGCAAGTGAATTAGGGTCTGATGAGTGCTAATGGCACTAATATGAATGATGGGAGTAATGTGCCCAAATTGATCTGTAACATCCATATTTTGCTTTATTTCATTAATTTGTTTCATTATTTAATGGAGGATATGTCAAAATCTTTATTCACACTACCATTTGTATTCTTTGAGTTTAACATGATTATTGAGATTGAGTGACTTATTTCATTAATTTATCATTTGAGGTTGATGAAAATTGTTAAAATTGATAATATTTACAAAAAGGGAGATAGTAATATTTTTAAATTTTAGAGGAGAATCTGCAACATGTTCTATCCTTGTTCTAGTTTTGGTTTTGTTTTTGGTTTTCAATTAGTGACATTTTCTCTTTCTCGTGCCAATAAATATAGGGCATTCAATTGGTCAAGGATTAATTTAATAGTCACACGTAAACATATAACAAAAAATTACTTGAGCTCAGTTGTAAGGTTTGATGCCAAGTTCTTTCACCAGAATTTCGTATAGCCTTAACTAGGCCTTGTTCCTAAGAGATAATGTTATTTTCGTGGGACAGACCATAGTGACACTTAAACCCTAGTCTACAACTCTGCAAGGCATTGACCTCATTACTAAAATAATGATAGAATTGCTACATTTTGATGGATATGTTGAATGGAATAAGAACAATGTTGTTTTCTTAAGCATTGTAATTGGGATTGGGCCTTTGCTGGAAGATTATGTTCCACAAACCATGCTATAAGGTGGATAACTAAGAAGTTCATTGTTCAGGATCTTTTTTTTTTAATATTTCAACTTACCCATATCTTAAATTGCAATGGCCTTTTATGTAAAGTGGTATCATATCAATGTTGTGCTTATTAAACATGAAATGTTACTTGTAAAAATTTTATAGCGGCCAGTCATGTCAATAATAGTCTAGTATGGAAGTCCTAAGTTACCAACTAGTGACATCAAACATTGATTATTCACACTTCTTGTATCTATATTGGATCACATAGTGTTCTATAAAATGCATGACATTGGAGGACTGCAGACTACTCTATTAAATGTACATCATTGTAAGACTAAAAACTATTCTATAAATGTATTAGTAATTACATTTTACCTAGAAATATGTTTACTAAAGGGTCATAAAATTGATGTGTTATTTCAAGTACAGCTTGCCATAGTTGTTTTTATGTTTTCTGGGCTTTAAACCTTCAAATCATTCTTTAAAATCCTGTGATGGTGTAGAATTTTATATTATTTTTCCACTAATTAAGAGACAAACAATTGTACCCTAGGATGCATTGTCACAAATACACTTAGTTTGAAATAGAAGAAAATGAATTGTAAAATGACATGCCACATTTATGCATAGTTCACAAGTAAGTTTGAGTTGAAATAATTGTTTTCTTATAAATTGATATGCCATTTTGGATTCAGGTTATTGTGGGTGGCCATGTTCAGTTAACTTACCATTTATTTTGATGATCTCTTTTTTTACATTAGAGGGTCCAATTCCTTGACAGATTAAACTTTATAATCTGATGAACTTTGAGTATGAAGCCAACACTAGCGGGTATATGTTCTGTCAAATGAACCTTGGAGCAACATCTGGTCTCATCCTCAAATTGGTAACATCCTCCTCCTTGGGATGTGTTATATCATCCAACCTTGAATGCTTAGAGCTATTCTCAAATAACTCATGGATAAGGAGGCAAGGTTAGTGCAAGATAGAAGTCATTGGTAGACAAGGAGGAAATGTCATTTCAAGATAATAATCATTGGTAAAGAGGAAGAGGCCTACAAATATTATGAGGCCCAAAACATGGTTGGATATGATCTGTACATTAGACTCTTTGTAGGTCATTTCCTTGTCGAGTGAGAAAGATGTTTGCCTATTTATACTCAATGAGGTATCCTATGCTGCCACTATATAAGAGCATGGAGGAAATTAAGGCCATTGAAAATGCATATCAACATTATTTTATTTTTTGAAATGATTTAAAAAACTGATATATAAATGAGGGTATTATAGTCAATGTTAGTGCCTAAATCTACCTCAGGTTGAGAAAGGTAGGATCTACGATAACATCAAACCACGCTTAACCTGGTAGCTAGCCCTACCAGGTCAAGAGAGGGCTCTCTCCTTGTCAATCTCAGCAAAATATGATCAATGAGGCTTGATATGACTGATGTGAATATTGATCTTAGGCTAGGTATGTGTTCAGAAGAGTTTGATTGAATTTGATGATGTTTTGTTGGCTCAAATGTGAAAGGAAGATTTGGGTACAGGGAATGAGGCTCAATTTTGTAGAGATCTCTATGGGGCGAGGTAGGAAAATGGTTTGTTACTTCAAATTGAGTGATATGGAGAGATTTTAGAATGGTGAGGATTTGAAGAGGGCATGAAAGTCTCAGGGATCCTCTTCAAACAACTGAAAACATAAACAACTAAACAAAACCCTAAGTAGAGCATTGCAAATCAATGAATTCTACATTTATCCTTGTTTGATTTAGTTAAGATGAAGCAAAGAGAGATGATGGCATACATAAAACACATGTAAACTTACAATTACAGAAGGAAACCCAATACCAAATCAAGATGCAACGAGAATCTTGTAAAGTGTTGCGAACCCTAGTCTCCTGGAATTTGAAAACATTGTTGATAATCTTCATATTGTTGAAAATAATACTGAGAGGGGGGCTGAATCAGTATTATCTAGTCCTTTTACCAAATCGTCCTTGTTTATACTTTGAATTATTTTTGCATATCAGTACCATAAAATAATGATCATGAACAAGAAAAATAGACAGTCACATCAAAGAACACCAGATATAAGGTGGAAACCCAATGTGGGTGAAAACCACCTGCTGCAATATGTCTCTATCTTCTTTCAAATTAGAAACTCCTTTTACAATGGTCTTGTACTGGTGCAGTCCTTTACCAGTACGCAGGCTGCAACCTGCAGAGAGCTACAACTCTCTCTCGTTTTCCAGTCTCTCCTGGAAGGGAGCTACAACCCCCTACTTCTTTTCTTTCAAGGACCACTTTTCATAAATTTTCAAACTGGATCCATAAACATCAAATGATCATCAAGTACCAGTAAGTCACCCAGATAACCAGATCCACAATAACAGTAAACTAAACTGAGAACACCTTATCAACAAAAAAATCAGTCAACAAAAGATCTTAAGACAGATACGCAATTTCCTTTTCTCTCGCCTGTGGCGTCTCTGCACTGCGCCTTCTATGGTGCCTCTGTGGCGCCTCTGTGGCGTATCCGCACTGTGCCTTCTGTGGCGCCTTCGCACTGCGCCTTCTGTGGCGCCTCTGTGACGTCTCCGCACTACGCCTTCTGTGGCGCCTCTGTGGCATCTCCGCACTGCGCCTTCTGTGGCGTCTCCACGCTGCGCCTTCTGTGGCGCCTTCGCACTGAGCCTTTTGTGGCGCCTCCGCACTGCGCCTTCTGTGGCACTTCTTTGGCGTCTTCGCACTGCGCCTTCTGTGGCATCTCCGTACTGCGCCTTATGTGGCGCCTTCGCACTGCGCCTTCTGTGGCGCCTCTGTGGCGTCTCCGCACTGCACCTTCTGTGGCACCTCTGTGGCGTCTCCACACTGCGCCTTCTATGGCGCGCACTTCCGCAGCTGCAGCGCTCGAGAGATCACCCTTAACAGATTCGCTTTCCACTTCACTTTCATATAGATCGAGCTTTTGAAACAATAACCCAATATTTCAGATCTTAAGATATTCAACCCAAAAGCATACACAAGCCAGATGATCTCCTTTGCTTTATATAGGCAAGCTCTTCCTCAAATCATGGACCAATACCACGGGCCAAAACCATAGGATCAAAAACTGTGGGACTAATACCATGAACCAACCATGAAAGTGCGTGAACTTTTCTCCACATGAAATAAACTTTTCTCTACATAAAATTCCGTGAACTTTTCTCTACATGAAATAAACTTTTCTTTGCATAAAATTCCGTGAACTTTTCTCTACATGAAGTAAACTTTTCTCTGCATAAAATTCCGTGAACTTGAAAATAACTTTGCTGCACTATAATTTATCATCTGAGTGATTTTCCATCAAGGACAACACTTGTCTCATAATGCCAACAAGTGTGTTGAGCTAATTAGCTGGTTGTCTGCAGGGAATTTCTATTAGCAGGGGTGAGGGAACTGCTGAATTAGTTTTCTAGTCGGTAGCTCGACTCCTTCAATTGCTTTTGTGGTGAATTTTACCGAGGGGCATAGGTTTCTTCAAGAGTTTTTGGCGCGCAGGGGTTTAACTAGCTTCTCCAATAATTTTCAGTGGCCAATTTATCAATGGGGAGCTTTTAACAGAGTTCTTATGCAGGAAATTACGAGAACAAAGGAGAACTGTGGGTAGA
Source organism: Pinus taeda (assembly GCA_000404065.3). Taxonomy (NCBI): domain Eukaryota; kingdom Viridiplantae; phylum Streptophyta; class Pinopsida; order Pinales; family Pinaceae; genus Pinus; species Pinus taeda. The sequence goes on from APFE031712339.1 coordinate 171,676, forward strand.
GAAGGTCGCCTGCGGAAAATACCTGGTTTTTATGGCGTAGGAGGCGTTTGAACCGGACGAATAGCAGGTGCTCGGGTTTTCAATGAAGGCGGCAGCAACTTTGGTAGGTGAAATTGGCGTTTTGACCGTTGCACGTCATTTTCGCATGTAGAGGAGCTCCGGAAACAATGAACAACAATGACCAATAACGGCTAATTCTCGTCTTTTTATGCATTTTTGGCATATTGGTGCTTTTTTGGTGATGAAGTCATGCTAATTTCATCATGGGCCCGGGTACGGAAGGGTGACGTGGCAGCTGACGTGGGTGCCCAGGTGGCAGTGACACGGTGGCAAGGTGAACAGACTGACAGGTGACATGGTTACGACGTGGAGGCATGGTGGCGGCAAAGGAGGGGTGAAGTCACACTGACGGGGGCGTGACGTCAGCGCGGGGAGGAGGCGGTAAGTGGTTTCCCTGTAAGGCTTGAGGGCGATAAATGGTATTGAGGGGGGGGGGGTGCGGCAACGAAACATCGCGGGAGGCCGACGCGTGGCAGGGGTACGGCGGCAATACCGCCAATCCCCCAGATGCAAAAGGTCATGCGGCTTCTCCACAAGAATGACCGCCCACCATTAGATGGGCGGGGTCAATGATCGTGCGGTGGGCGACGATTATGACCTAACAGCGCATTAAGGTGCGGGGGACCCGCCCAATATTTAATTAGATTTAATTAAATTGGGCGCGGGGAGGGTAGAAAACTTTAGGATATGGGTTTTATGGGTTAGGCGCACATTTTATTAGAATATTTTTATTAAAAAACTTTATAATAAAGTGGGTTTTGGGTGGAAAAAGGGGTAAATGGGTTTAATGAGGGTGGGGTTTAGGATTTGACATTTTAACCATAGTTTCTTGGAAAAAACCATAGTCTAGGGACAAATGGGTTAATATCAACCCCAGATAGGTTAATATTTCCCCAAGGAAAGGTTATATAGCTATAATGCTAGGGGGAGGGTATTTATAGATATTTTTTGGGAAATTTTCCATAGATTCTAATAGAATTAGGGAAGGGGGGGAGTTAGGGAGCTAAATAGTACATTAGTGGTTAATATGGCTTTGTGAGGTGAGTGAAGGGGTAAAGACTGAGTTCTAAGGGATAAAACTTAAAATTTGAAAAATAAATGAAATGATAAGAAACCCTTTTTACACAAAAAATGTGGCTTCTTTTCTTGATTAAACTTCATGGTTTGACCCAGTGGTTTGTCATGAAGTGAAGTGGGACTGGACACTTGAGACGATCTCAAGGCCCTTGGGGGTGTTAGTAAATGAAGTTTGGGGGAAAATAGGGGAAATTAGACATGCTTGCAATGCTTGTCCTCCACTCTCTGCCTTTGATGCCAATACCCTGAGTGGCATGAGTCTTTACACTTAATAAGCCAATTGGTGATGGCCCTCCATTTCTGCAACCTTGCACTACTTACCCATCTGAGTAATCCTAACATTTTTTCCTTCTTTTTGAAGTGGGTGCACCTGAATTAGCAGACCCTGATTGTCCTCTTTTTCTTTTGACTGCCCTCCTATCTAAAATGTACCCTTATTTCTTCCAAGGACCCAGATTAAGCAGTTGGGCACCTTCATTTCTCTACCTAGCTAGTCATCTGCCAAGCTTGAGCTGTTTGGACAAGGAACATTCTCTATTCTGCAGCAAGCAATTTAAACATGGCATGGTCCAGTTTAGACTATTGGGCCACCCATTAAGTATGATTAGTAGTAGTATTTGCAGAGCATGATACTGCCCAAAAGATAGTAGTGGCATTTTGACTGGCCACTTTCCTGGTCTTTAGTTTGGGGTTCATTTTCACTTTTTTCTTGACCACTTGATTTTCTTGCCTTTTGATTATTCTTTTAAGGCATACCCTCTTTTCATCTTTTAATTTTCATAGTATGTACACAAAATATGGAACCTTTGCAGCCTGCAATGATGAACATATTTAGCCCTTCCACTGTCAATCATGAAAGATGAAACCTATTGGTATAGGAACCTAACACCACCCTCCATGTCACACCATCCACCTCATCTGTTTTCCACATCACCCCTCAACCTCGTCTGACCATTGAACATTCAAACCACCCACCAATTGAATGTTATGCATTAATTATTCTCGCTAATCGACTGTTTTCCCAATTAATTTCTCCCACGCTTGAAGAGGTAACTATATTGTTATGATCCCCCACCATTTCCATTATGAACCCACCACAATAGCCTACATTTGTTTCCTTCCATATTCTTTTAGTTTGTGTGGGTCGTTATTGAGCCACTATAAAGTGATCAAGTGATATTTGTTAGCAATTTCTTTGCACAATTTGACCAATCAAGCATTCTTGTAACTCATCTTTCCTACTCATCTTGTAATTGAAAATGTCAACATAGAAAGAAAAGGGAAACATGATTGAAAAATATATCATGATTCCCCTTGTCCCAGACCTTGATAAAACTCCTTTGATTGACACAGTTCACAATTGTTGAGACTAGTTGTGAGTTTGACCTCTATGAACTTCGCAATTGGGAAAAATAGAAATACCTCAACCAGAGTGATTATTTGAGTATCTAGGAATCCTTTCTCCCTCAATTCATCTTCCCTCAAACTCATTGCTTCCCTGAATTTTCCACCTGGTGTCACCTCAGATACCTTCCTAGTAAGAAAGCACTGATTGCCCATAATGATGAAATTATCTTCTCCATTTATCCTGAGACCATTTTCCAAGCCTTGCAAATATTTCCCCAAGCCTCCTTGCATCTATTTTCCACTCATTTATTAACGGAATTATATAAAAATTTGACTGTCCCCAAAACAGCCCATATCTTTTAATGTTTTCTCCTTGAAAATGTTGAATTACCCAAACAAATCCCCCATACTATGTTTCCATTTTCCCAGAGACGTCAAAACAAGTAATTTCCATGGTGACTCGCTTACTAGGGTATTATACAGGTAAGTGGGTTGATGAAGTAGTTTTAGGATTCTTGTCAGTATTCTCAATGGGACAGAAGCCCTCAGTTTATTTAATTACATTCATTTTTTATCTAATGCCATCGATGATCAATTTATGAAATTCAAAGTTGAAGGTGTGTTTAAATATCAGTCATTGTTAGTATATCTCATGTTATATTACCAAGTAGATAGATTCAAGTTTCAGTTGCAGAAGATGGATAAGCAGGGTAACCCATTGTCAGGAGTATATCTATAGAGATTTTGTGGACCATTTTCTTCACACTTTGTGTTTATTATGCAGTGGCATTATACCGAGTATATCTCCATAAATCATGAAAGTCCTACACCTCCCAGAACAATCAAAGGTTAGAGACTAGTATTTATACCAGAACTACACAGAAATCGGGATTTATGGATGTGAGCTCCCTGCTTATAGACTACTAGTTTTTGTGCCAATAAGGATATTTTCTTTGGGATATTCTAGAAAAATGCTAAATATGGATGAGCTGCATTTTTTGTCCAACAAGAAGAAATCACAGTTCAAGCTAAAGGCACAAGTAGTCCCTTACATTGTAAACACTAGAGAAGCAGCAAAGGAGGTGGAATTAGTCCTAAAGAAAATGAAGCTCAAACCCAGTTTCACATGGTCCTATGACCCCTTGGGAGTAATCTCTAAGTTGAGAGTTAAACAAAAAAGTACTTCATATCCTCACACACCAATACCGAAGATAGAATAGTATGCAAATCAAGAAGAATGGGCAGAAAACACATTACAGGAGGCCAAAGAGTAGTTGGTTAGTCAGTCTTCATTACAAACTCCCATTCTTAAAGACAAAGAAAGAAAGAGGCCAAGGAAAATCATGTCTCCCACCAACTTAGAAACATAGGTTGCATATTTTCTTATTTTCAAGAGAAGAAAGAAAGATCAACAGACCATAGCCAAAACTAATAATAGAGGTAGTCCTCAAGTGATAACCATTTAGGAAGAATCTTCAGAAGAAAGGGATGCACAGGTGCAGATTACTTTGGTTTTGACAGGCACTCCTGCCACCTCTCTCCCTTATATAGAAGAATCAACTGAATATCCTATCTCTTGTACTTCTCAGGCTCCACCACAGCCAAGTATTTTTACAAGGTACAGGGAGATTAAGTTAAAGAATGAAGCTCACAAAGCTTCAACATACTCAACATTATGGAAACAAACTGCCACCACTCAACACAGGTTGTTATATGCTTTTGATTTAGAGAAGGGGCAGTTTCAAATATCCTTTTTGGAACCCTAGGTTTTAGCCCCCAGAGGTGATGAATATTATAAGTTCTCCATATTCTCAGTTGATACTAAATAGTTTCATGCAATCAATCAAATTTATTTGCATAAGCAAGCATGGGAGATGATTTATTCAACTCTAACCAGCTTTGCCATGGCATCTTGAAAATTGCAATATTCACTGAACAACATGCACTCATAGTGTAAGATTGAGAGGATGTCCTCTATGGCCAAAGACACTAGAATTAAAACATTGGAAGAATTAGTTACCAAACTAGGATATGATCCTAGTGATGTCAAGGCAGCAGAGGAGGTGATCAGAAGCAAGAATGTAGACATTCAAGCTCTTAGAAAATAGCTCAAACTCCCAAATGCAGAACACCCTCAGACTAAAGAAGTCACTAGTTTGGAGATGGAGAAAGAGAAGTTGTTTGCGTTAGTAGTGGAACATAATGCTCAAATACAGAAAATGGAGCAAGACATGGAAGCACTACTAAAATAAAAATAGAAATGGGAGGCAATTGGAACATCAGCAACAGGGACATCAACAGGAACATCAACACCAAGGATCATAACCCAACCTACAAGACATGTATCAGTTTCAGATTCCTCAGAAAAGCTAACTCAAGCTTTAGGGGAATTGTCATTAAAAAACAAGGAGGTGGAGAAATTGTTAGCAACCCTCACCAAGATGGAGGAAAATAAGATAAAGGCAGACAATGCATGCTTGGCATAAGTATAGAATAACTTCAAACTTATTCAGCAGATTCAGAAGTATGAGGACCAGTCCATCATTATTCAAATGTTGGCAGAGGAAAAATGCAGCATTTTGCATAAAATCAATGCCAATGTTACAGACTTGTGGCCTTCCATCCAAATCATTTGTGAACAAGAAGAGTTGGTGCAGAGAGTTAAGAAACACTAGAGCAAACTAAAGCGGATATTGTGCATAGGCTAGAAGAATCACATAAGATCATCAGGATACTGAACTCTAAAACCAGAGAAGAACTTGAAGAGCTCAATATTCAGGACAGAACAAAGGCAGTGATGGAAGTCAAAAGAGTTTTGACTAAGAATAATTTAATGGTGCAATTGGAGAACAAGTGTAAAGATTTGGAGCTATAGGTCATGAGATTCAATAGAAATTTTTCTTTATTGCAGGAAAAAGGACTTCCCAGTCTCAGAAACTCGAACGGAAAATTGATTCCATTAGAAAATTACCAAGAATAGTTATGTAACATAGTTGCAGATGTATCTAATTTTGCAAAGGAAAAAGGAGTTATCAGTGGAGAATCCTTTTTGGAAGGCATGCAGTTTGATTTAAACATATAGCATGAAATTCATCATTTATTTTTGAATAAACCAACGTTTCAAACTTACACTGAGGTAGATGAAAGGTGTAGAAACATGGTGAATTTTTCTATCTAGGTGAAGAATGTTAGGACCAATTACTGGAGTTGGTCGAATAACGATGAATAGAAGACCTACAATTTTGGCACAAAAATAGAAATAAGAGCTGGAAAAAGTCACAGTCAACAAAAAATTTCCTTCAATTTTTCAACAGACAGACAAATTTGTCCAAAGTTTCTATTTTTTAGTTTTGTTTCAGAAAATTATGTAATTTTTGGTTAGATAATATTTTGTAATGAATTCCATTTTGGAATCCGAAATTAATTTAGCAAGAAGTCTATAAGCATATTGTAATAAGACTTAACAAGGGTTGGAACTTGTATGAGAAAAGGAGTTGTGTATTGATGTAAGTTGTATGTTATACTGGAAGTGATCAATTTATAGAAATACAGAGAGTTTTGTTCCAGGATTCCCATGTCAAACAATTGGTGATGTAATTTCTTATGTAAAATTGTTTATTTTCTCATTTTTCCATATGTTTTCCCTCTTTATTGTTGGAAGAAGATTAAGGGCCAATTTTTCTTAAGTGTACTCTGCTCTGGCTTGTATATAATATCAATGTTTTAATTATGATGTCAAGTATAGAATTCATCTTAGTATGCTCTATATTTAATTGTACTTAAATCATATTCACCCTTTCACGGCATAGGCACTTTATAAGATCCAAAATTTTCCTATCCTTCCCTGTTACAGTTGTTTTTCCATTTTGTGATTGATTTCCCAGAAGTTCATGACTCCATGCCCAATGGAATTTCCCTGAATTTTTCAACCAAACCTTTGAAAAACCAACCTCAAATCTCAATAACTAGCCTAATATATTAAATCGTAAATCTAAATCAGAAAGAGAGATCCCTCTCTAAAGATGGAAGGGCTAGATCCTAGCTTTACAAGTGGTTTTGTGGTTACCTCTGGGTTTCTCTCCAGAACCTAAAGAAATTACAAAGTGATCGTAGCTATTAGTGGTAAAGTCTCTAACTTGGTCTTCTTTAGGACTCCTATCCTTTAGGGTTCCAACCCACGACTTCAATTCTTCAAGATATGGTCAATGGTTCTTCAAGGCTTCCAAAATCTTCTATACAAGCCCTGACAAAATCTTCACCTTTAACAATGTCCTCAATTAGTCTTCAAATAACTTACCTCATCAATGGCAACTTTGTCTTCTCAGAAGGTGTCTCCACAACTCTTCATGTTACCCAAACAAAAATCTCCAAGGTCACATCATGAGGGTCTTCGACAATGTATCATGATTTTCAAGGATGTCTCTAAGATCAGCTTCTACAAGTGTCTTCAGATGTCTTCAATAATTCCTCAAGGTGTCTTGAATAAGTTTCCCCAAGAATTATCCAAGACAATAAAGGCTTCTCCAAGGTATGCTCCAAGAATATCCCCTAGACAACTCCAAAACACTTCAATATGTATATCAAATTCAAAGAGTTGCTCCAACGTCTTGCCTTCAATTTCACTTCAAGGTTATCCTCAAGACTTCTCCAAATGATATCACTAGACTGCACTAAATTCTTCTTCAAGGCTTCATCATGATGTCTTAGAGATTGTATCTATATCTCTTCAAAGTAGCTCCAATGAATGCTTCAATGATGCTCACCTGCAAGAAAGAATTCAAGATTTAAGGTACTTGATCTGAGGCCTTAGATGTCACTGGAATTCCATAAGTCTAAGCCTGAGCCTCCACAAGTGATCAAGTCTAAAACTAAGGATATGACAGGTGTTACTCTTCCACGAATCTAAGTTCCTATGTGACTGTTCTAAAGGTCTGAGGTATCACAGGTTATTAGATGATTGTCCACACACAGATCTGAGTTGTAATGGGACTCTTCCACAAGCTTGTTGTAGTCTGAGGTGTATACCTTTGTTTTGAGCCTCTGCAATGCTACAGGTTTGTGCTCCTTGACCAAAGGTTTGAGCCTTGTTGATTGTTTGAGCCTCCACTTACTAATCTGAATTCCACAGGCAGACTACTCACATACCTGTCACAAATATGAGCCTCGGATCTGAGCCTTCAGGTTAAGTCTGAGCTCCAAAAAGTCACTTTCAACAATTTTGAGCTTCTTACTACCTAAAAAAACCGAGCTACAGATCAACAAGTTCAAATCCAGAAAAAGAGGTATGACCTTCCTTTTTCAATTCTCCACAAGACTGTAGTTTCAAAATGTTGGAAACACTGAGAGAGGGGGTGAATCAGTATTTCTTATTATTTTTTAATTGTTCTAGTGATTTCCAAAAACATATATAGATATGTATATGTATACACAGAACACAAAAATCAACAACTGGAATTAATGCTTTATTAAAACTCAAGACAATGCAATGAAATAAATACAATATAAGTATAAATCTGATTGTGAATAGTTTCCAAGCTCCAACTTGGACTTCAGTGAGGCTCCAACCTCCAGAGCACCAACTCTGTTTTGTAGTGGTTCTACACTTAGGATCATCTACCCCCAATGACTTCAGTCCTGTTCAGTTCTGAGGCTCCAACCTCTTGGGCTCCAACCCAACCTTGGTATAAACTGGTATGCTGCTACACTCTATTCAGCTGAGGTTCTCTCACTCCTACTCTCCTACCTCTGCTGCCTCTACAGCCTCCGCTGCCTCTTTTTCCTCTGTTGCTTCTACTACCTCACACTCTGGGTCTTCACCACAACAACCGCTGCATAAAAACAATTCTTTATTATATAAGCCTGATATGCTGACCTTTGGCTTCCTCCTTGCTCGCTTGAGCTTCGGCTTCCTCAACACTCGCTCGACCTTCTGGCTTCCCTCCTCCAGTTGCTTTAGCTTCCTCTGTGCTCACATGACCATCTATGCTCGCTTGACACTTTGGCTTCCCAATCCATGGCTTCCTCTGTCTATTCAAGTGTTCCAATACTCACAGGACGCATTCAGGAGGAAGAAAGGCTGAAATACAAAGAATTGTTGCTTATTAAAAAATATCAGAGAGGTCCTTTTTCATTTAATAATATTCATACATTAGACTTCATTATTTACGGAGGATTTCATTGGAGAGACTATACCAACAGGAAGGTCCCATATGCCACGTCTCAATCATAATTGCAATCACAACTTTCAGGAGGTCCTTTATAAGTCATGTCTATAACATCGCCAATGGCCGATTATCGATTGCCGCTACTGGATGCAATATGATTATAAACTATTGTTAATGACTCTGTCGGGTCCATAGCTCCATCGCAATCGGTGGATTTAACATGTCATCCCTTTCTGAGTTTTTGCAATTCAATCGGATGCGATATTACTATTAAATCATGTTATAATGGTGTAGTCGGGTCCACAACAATATCGCAATCGGCGCTTAGGTGTGGCAAGGCTTCATAACATATGTGATTGTGACGGATGCGATATTCCATTGAGTTAGTTGTGATATTCCATCGGGTCCGCGTATATATGTGTGTGTGTGTGTGTGTGTGTGTGTGTCACTATCAGTGATCGCAAAGGGGCTACTTAACACTGTATGACTTCCGCTCCAAATTCCCGATGAGATAATCGCTATCGGTGATCGCAATGGTCAACTTAACACACTGTAGCACCCGCTTCCGAAGTGTCGATGCGATAATCGCTATCGGCGATCGCAAGTCGCATAGGGTCAAGACTCATCGTTAACAAAGACCATTCCATTATAGCGATGCGATATTAGGTGTCGGACCCGATATGACTCACTACTCCCGTGTATAGAGTTTCAAGTCTGTTTTCTACCTCCGATAGTGTATTTTCCTATACTCAATCTTTCTACCTTTTGCGCTTCCCAATAGTTTAAAAGCATGCATATATATGATTTTGTCACTGATACATAAGTTTGTGGCATATGTATGATATGTGCTCCCGATAGTGTATTCCTTTAGCATATATGACCCCCGAATGATATGTGCTCCCAACGGCTTTGTTTGCTCTATTAGTTCCTTTGGTTGCTTTGTCTACTCCTCTTGGCTCCGTCTACTCCTCTTGGCTCCATCTGCTCCTCTTGGCTCTGTCTTCTCCTCTTGGCTCCATCTGCTTCTCTTGGCTTCATTCCATCTGCTCCTCCTGGCTCTGTCTGCTCCTCTTGGCTCCATTTTCTCCTGGAATATTGTCATATTGACATCAATGACAATCTGGGTCCAACAATCTCCCCCTTTTTTATTGATGGAAATATTCTTCTGCTCTCTCCCCCTTTGACATCAATGCCAAAGGAATGCATACGGACTCCCCCTGTGAACTGCTCCCCCTGTCCTGCTACATCTCTATGAATGAACTTGAGTGATGATAAAGAAATAGCCCCCATCTTTTGATGCAGATGTACGAATGCTTCTCGAGGAAGAGGTTTTGTGAAAATATTAGTTATTTGCTCCTTTGTACTGATATATTCTAGGATGATGTTTTATTCAGCTACTTTCTCATGGAGGAAATGATACTTGATTGGTATGTGTTTGGTTCTTGAGTGCATCACTAGATTTTTGCTGAGACTGATAGCACTTGTGTTGTCACAATAGACGGTAATCGGTTGATCTGTACATATGTCGACATCTTTTAGAGCTTCCTTCATCCATAGTATCTGAGTACAATAGTCTGTTGCAGCAATATACTCGGTTTCGGCTGTGGATAATGATATGGATGACTATTTTTTGCTGAGTCAGGATACCAAAGAGTCTCCTAAGAAGAATGCATTCCCACTAGTAGTTTTCTGATCATCTATACTTCCAGCCCAATCAGCATCGGTGTATGCAGTTACAGTCAGTGTTGAGTTCTTTGGGTACCAAAGACCAAAATTAGAAGTTCCCTTCAAATATCTGAGAATTATTTTTACAGCTAATAAATGGGATTGTTTGGGAGCAGATTGAAATCTTCCCACAATTCCTATGGCTTGCATTATGTCTAGTCATGTAGCTATTAAGTATAGAAGGGCTCCAATCATTGACCTGTATTCTATCTACTAGATGGGAGTCATCATCTTTGCTCAGTTTGCAGTTTGTGGTCATAGGTGTGCTCATGGGTGCACAGTCCTCCATTCCATATTTTGTGAGCATGTCTTTTAGATATTTGGTTTGAGCTATACACAAACCTACTCTGGTTTGAGATATTTGAAGTCCAAGGAAGTGGGACAACTCTCCTATCATTTACATCTCAAAATCTTTTGACATGTTTTGAGAAAATTCATGGCTCATTTCATCATTATTACTAGCAAAAATCAATTCATTGACATAAACAAGAGCAACTACTAACTTTCCTTGATTTGTCTTTATGTATAGATTGCTTCCAGCCACTCCCTTTTTGAAGCCTTTTTGTTGTAGGTAGTGATCCAATCTTGCATACCAAGCTCTAGGAGCTTGTTTCAACCCATATAAATCATTTTTCAACTTACAGACTAAGTCCTTTCCTGGTGTTAGATCAAAACCTTCTAGCTGCTCCATGTAGACTTCCTCCTTGAGTTCCCCATTTAGAAATGCTAATTTCACGTCCATTTGATAGATTTTGAATCCTTTTGTGCAAGAAAATGCCAAGAACATCCTGATAGCTTCCATACGGGCCACTGGTGCAAATGTCTCTTCAAAGTCAATTCCTTCAATTTGTGAATAGCCTTTGCAGACAAGTCTTGCCTTGTTCCTGATAACCTATCCTTCCTCATTCATTTTATTTTTGAACACCCATTTGGTTCCTATTATGTTTTTGTCCTTTGGACGAGGTACTAGATACCATGTCTTGTTCTTCTCAATTTGGGACATTTCTTCTTCCATGGCTTTTAGCCAATGAGGATCCTTACTTGCTTCTGCAAATGTTTCCGGTTCTATCATAGATAGAAGGGCAATGACTTTTCTCTTGGGTGTAATTGTTATCCTTCTTCGGGTTTGCACACCTTCATCTCTATCACCAATAATCTATTCTTTTGGATGATATCTTTGGACATACTTCATCTTTGAAGGGGTATTAGGTGGTTCTCTTTCCTCTTCTTCTTCTTCTTCCTCACCTATTTCTTCTTCTTTAGGTTCTTCTTCTTGAATGAGAGAGTCATCTTCATGTTCTTCAATTTCCTTTTCTGGAAGATCTTCATCAACATTTACATCAATGCTTTCCACTATTTTCTTCAGTCGATAATTGTAGCACTTGTAAGCCTTGCTCCATGTAGAGTATCCAAGAAATATCCCTTCATCAACTCGAGAATCAAACTTTCCGGGTGAGCCATCATTTATTTTTATGAAGCACTTGCTTCCAAAGATCTTGAAGTACTTCACCTAAGTAGGTCTTCCTTTCCATAGCTCGAAAGGCGTTTTTTCACAATTTGGTCTTAATTGAGTTCGATTCAGTGTATAGACAGCTATCCCTACTGCTTCTCTCTAGAATCTAGGTGTTGAACTGGTAAATCCCCTCTGCGGACAGAGGCGATCCCACTAGCCCAACACGGGTCCAGCAACAATCACACACGCTACACGTAGGTTCCTAATTGCATAAATCAGAGATCGATCAGGATGATCTACCTGGAATCCAACGCTAGTAGTTGTAGAAGAAACGTCGCTCCCGTCCCTTTGCTTTGGCTAGTCACAATCCTCACGCTCCACGTAAACGGACACCTGCACACGCAAAGAATGATACAAACACAAGCGTAAAATCCAGTATATGCAATTATATATCGGTCAGAAAAGATACAACTCAAATACCATTCAAAAACACATGAGTGGAACCATAATGATAGTCGTTCATTAAACAATAAAAATAGAGAAAGATTACAACCAAAGGGTTCTGACGTTGAACCTCCTCTGACTGGGCAAGCAGCTAAATATGCCTTGCAAAGTGACCTCTTCTCTCTCAATATTTTGCCAGCATAACCCCTCTATAATCCTCAACTCTCACTATCAATCCAGCATAATCTCAGCACTCACATTAGCTCTAGCAAAACTAGTTGGTTTAATGTAGGGTGACAGTCATTTATAGATGGAGGAGGAGGAAGTATGCATTGTATCTGGACACCTACTGAAGATTTAGCATTGTCCCAGAATAGCCACTGAACTTGGTTGTCATGGATAAAAAGATGACACTCGACCACTTTCATGATATTTTTCCCCCAGAGAACTGCATGAACAAAGAGGAAAAAAACACTTCAGTGCGCGCTGGCTAAAAATCATAACCAAACTTAGGTGGCACGGGCTTTGCTCTATGACAGAGCGTCCATGGACGCACCCTCTTTTGAGGAATTGAGTCATTGGCGCGGGTAAGACACTATGGACTCGCGCTAATGGAAAAAGGGCACTTTTTAGGGCTAATCTGCAAAAGGTGTCTTCAGGGAGTTTGAAGTTCATACTTAGGAGAATCCAATGCAAGTGTTTTTAAGTTGTGTCACTGGTCACAGGTCCATAAATGCGTCCTCCAATGTGCGAAAGCAAGGATAACAGGGATGGTGACCAACGGTGACAAATTACTGCGTAACAGATGCCCCCTAAAGCATGAGCCTCGAGAAAGAGAGAGAGGTGAAGTGCTTTACAAGAACATATATAGCTGCCGCTGAGAATCTGCATTGAGAGATACAGTATGATAGTTCAAATACATGATATATATGGCATGGTCACAGCCATCCATAAAGAGTACATGATGATCAAGATCCGTAGTATGGACGCAGCCATCTGGTCAGGATCAATGAATAGACTCAGGTATGGTTGCATCCATCCAGTGAAAGAGTCATGTATCAAAATCACGCCTGGATTACAACAGACACAATCCAGGGTCTTGCGCTCCACCTCGACCCGAACATAAGTACAAGTTCAAGCATGTGAAAATGTGAGCTGAAGTAGAACATGCATGAACATCATCTGATTACCAGCCAATGATGAAAGCTGTTAACAGACGCGAGAGGTACCACCAATAATGACAATGGTCCTCAAGGTACTATAGGTACAATCTACGGCATGTGAATGAATGAGCCGATGTCGAACACTCGTAGAGTCATCCGATCGGAGGCCAATGATGAAAACCTCGCATCGAACACGAAGAACCTGCCATTGAGGCATGCAGGTTCCAAGGTACCAGAAGGGAGTCTCTAGGTCACTTTCCTGGATGAGCTGAAGTCGACAGGAAGTGATCTTCGTCGAAGGTGGGCCATAATGTTTCCCACATCATCAACACGAGACGGGAAGAGACAATGTTGTGAAGTAAGATTTATGAACTATCAGACAGAGGTGGTTTCTTTCAGAGATCAACTTCTCTTGAACATATCAGCGGCACGACAGTGGAGTTGGTAGTATTTGACGTCAATAGATCAGAGGTCATGATGACGTGGAAATGAGCAGATGAGAGGTCAAATAGGATCACCCAAACCCACGGAGGCAAGTGAAAAACAAAGTGAGATATCCCCACCCTGACACGAAAGCAGAGAAGTTCCATGTTCAAGAGCGACATACTACCGACACGACTACAATTACGGTTGCAAAATTTTCTTTTTCCCCCGCCATTTCTGATGAGTACCCCGATTATTTTTAACAAGCTTGATGGGGATAGCATATGCTTGCAGTACAAGTTCGACCTTTGGTCGAATCCAACCTAGTAAAAGTTTAACGAGCCTTAGGGAGGAGAAGCTCAAGTCTCGTCATAATGACGAGTCCAATGTCGTCATATTTTAACGAGTCCAACATAGGTAAAACTCAGAGTCTTTTTCATGTTTAGAGAGTTTGAAAAAGACACGGAAAAGAAAACTCCAGAGGTCCTTTTTCGTAGAGTTGTGTCTCTCGGGCCCGAAAAAGCGTAAAATGATGCCCGAAAGAACCACCCGATCATTACGACCGAGGAGTACTTTTCATGAATAGTGATTTCGACCTGAAAAAGTAGAAAAGGGATCAAAATCATGTCGTTTCGTAACCGTTAACGAGTTTGAAACGACAAAAACCTGGTAATCTTTTTATATTTTAACGATCGATAAAAGAACTTAAAACGACCGCCTCTTAGTAACCGTTTAACGAGTCAAGAGGGACAACTCGGCAATCTTTTCCGCTTTAAAAGGTCAGGAAAAGAGCTGAAAGCAGACCATAAGTAACATTTTCTCAAGTTTTACCGAGCTTGAAAAAGTTAAAAAGAAGCTCGTTTGAACTGCACCAGACCCTGTCATCATTCGAAAAATAGTGTAAAACCCATTTCGACATGAAAATATCCTAAAAATACTTAAAAATAACACTTCTAATGTATTTTTAGGTCAAAATAGTGTTATAAATAGTAAAAAAGTAAAAAACAAATTTACTTTTCACTTTTTACCTTATGAGTTCACTGTTGGAGGGTTTCTAGTGCAAAATTCACCTGCTGATTGTGATCGATCCAAGACACTGTTCGAGCGGCCGTCTGCAACAGGTAAGAGGCCTCATCCCAAGCTTTATTTTCATTCCATTTTTTCGATTTTTTATCCATATTTTAGCCCCCTGCAAAGGGATTTGCAAATTTTTAGGTCTGCGCCATTGGCGCGGGTTTCCGGCACGGGACCGCGCCAATGGCGGAATTTTTTCATAGAGGCCGCGCCATTAACACGACTGTTTTAGAAACAGTCGCGCCAATGGCATGATCTCTTTTTTAAGCAAATTGGACCGTTGAACTTGAAAAATTCTTTCAAATTATGTTTCAATATTTATCTAACAATTGAAAATTGTCCTTTGTTTGCAGGATTTCGCTAAAAATGGTGCTAGAATGGAAAGAACGAGAGCACAATGAAGTTGATGCCCTAGCTTTGGCGGATGATGACTGCATGACTGCATTAAGAGACTGCAGACTCAAAAAATTCTTCCATACTTCATACCTACGCGCACAACCTGAGCTACTACGTTTCATAGTAGATGCTTGGGATGTAGAGGATCAGGTGTTTCGCCTGAAGGACCAGACATTGGAGCTGGATGTTGCCGATGTCTATTTTATCACTGGTTTATCACGGCAAGGTGCACGTCCTATTCTAACAGGCAGTCGACCTTCTGTAGAGAAGATCGAGGAGGTGAAGGATAGAGTGTGTCCTAATGCATGATTTGGTGTAAACAGCAGGAAGATAGATATCAATACGGTGCCCAGCTTGGTTCTACGAGTTATTTTGTTTACCATTACCCGGGCAGTAGGTATTCAGGCACCCCATGAGGCCAGCAAGAATCATTTGCTGCTGGCCCCCGAGTGTCTCCATCCGACATTGTTTGATTGGGCTTCAGCGGTGACGACCAACATCAAACGACATCTTACCAAGTGTAAGCAGGGTGGAAACAAACAGTTTGGGTATGGGTCAATCCTAGTGACCTTCTTCCTAGAGCGGTTGCCGATTTTCCGGGTACCTGGAGGGATAGTAGCAGATCCAGCGCTGAGGGAACCGAGATTGCATCGATGGGTAGAACTTATGCCCAGAGGAGGAGGGGGCCAACAGATGTCCTGGAAGCCCGAGTTCTTTATCTGGCTCCAACACCAGATGATCGTCATTGAGGACTGGCCCTATGCGGGCACAGATTTCACCAGAGATCTCGATCTCCCTCTACCTGATGGAGAGGATTGGGATGAGGAGCTGGGTAAGAACTCTTTGTTTTTTGATGTTTTTATGTATTTAATTTTTTTTTGTTAATACATGTCTATTTCTAACAGCGTCTATATATGTATACAGATGTTGGCGCAGAGCGACCAGCTGACTTGCCCCATAATGTGCGCAGAGCACAACCCGCAGTAGATCCTCAGATAGAGGGCGAGGATGACCTTGTACAGAACCTTGAGGCACTCACTCGAGGTATCCCAGACTACGGCAGATTGGCAGATGTACCCAGAGCTTACCAGAGGCATACGGTGGGAGTGTCTACTCGTGTCCATCGTCTGTTGAGACATTTGGTACGAGCAGTGACATGCTATCACGAGCATAACCATGCTTAGACACCTAGGTTTCATTTTTGCATATTTTTGAGTACGTTGTCAGCGGCTGTATAGACTTTGGACATGTATTATTTTTGTAACGCGCGGGGCGCGCACACTTTGACTTATGTATATATATATATACATATTGATTTTTTGGATGGATCTTTTTCATGTGATGATATTTTAATTATGCTATGCAAATGTCTAATACAAATGTGATCTAATGTATCAGTTGCATAACATATGATCCATGTATTTTTATATTTTTATATGCTTATGTTTATTCCTGGATAGATCTTTTCTTCACGTGACTATGTGTTTTATATGCTATGCGACTGTTCGACACACTTGTAATCTAATGAATCTACTGCATAACAAACGACCCATTGGAATGTATTTACATGCATATATTTTATTTTTACGAAAGCTTGAAAACACACATGAGAATCATGTATGCAAACTATGCTTTATGGGAAATTTTATTTTTATACAAGCTTAAAAGCACATGGTATGCAAACTATGCTTGATGGGAAATGAAACGGGCATGGCCCCCAGAATAATGACTCAGGTAAATCCAGCATTATGACTCAATCCGAGGTACATGCCCCCCAAGCTTCAGTCCATTGAAAATGGGTTGAAGGTTGACAAAATGGTTCACGTTTCATTGTTTTAACGAGGTTGACATAATGGTTATGAACTATCCTCGGGACTAAGTCGTTGCATTATTTGAACGAGGTTGATACATTAGCAAAACTATCCTCGAGACTCCTTGTTTCATTTTTTAGGGAGCTTGACAGAGGGAAATGAACTATGCTCCACCCGAAATCTCATCATAATGAACAGGAAGTCGGGGCTTCCAAGAGTGGTGCTCCCGATGGGAGGTCAATGTCTTGGAAGTCGGGACCCAATGCCCCTAGAACACTATGCACGATGTCGGCAGTGCTGGATATAGGCATGGGAGAGGTAACCACATAGTTGACCTGCGAGGGGGCAGATACAACCGGTGGATGAGAACCAGGAGGGGGTGACAACGGCACAGGGGGTCTAAAGAATGATAATTGATCAATAGTTACAATCCTTCCATCATGTGGAAAGCAGACCACACAGAAAAGTGAAGAGACGATGGCTCCCATGGCATAAATATAGTCACGACCAAGGAGAAAATTGTTATCGAGAGCACTTTGGATAACCAATACGTCTATATAGATGGTCTTGCCTCCCAGAGTAATAGGGAACTGCGGGAGGACTCCTAGAGATGGACATGCTCTTCCGTCGAAAGCCAACAGAGTCTGCGTGACCGGCCTGAGCGGCGGG
>APFE031712340.1:0-32762 GCA_000404065.3 Pinus taeda
ACATATCAAGAAGAAAAATGTTCAAGAAGTGAAAAATCACATCGAGCATCAAGAAATGAATCCAACCATATCTTGTAAAGGATTGGAAGAAATTACCACTCCTCAAACTCTAGAGATAGAAGGAAATATCAAGAAGAAAAAGATTCAAGCAGTGAAAGATCACATCGAGCATCAACAACAAGTTCTCCAACTTTTAAAGGATAATGCCACTTTAGCGCAAAATCAAACGAAACAACAGGTAGATCAACATCATAGTGAAAAATGTTTTGATGTAGGTGATTGGGTATTTTTACTGCTACATCTCAAGCAAGCTATTTATGAGAAAGAAATGTTGGCAATACTACATACACTTAAAAAATGGTGAGCTTACCGAATGGGAAGACTCTTCAAGGATGAGGATGTGGAAGCATTGTTTTGTGTTATTTCTATTATCCAACCAGATTGGATAAACGAAGCAAGGGATGAATGGAAGAAGGACAAAGAAGTATGGCCACTTATTTAAAAGTCGCAAAAGATCCCAATTCAAACAATATTGCCAGAAATTGAAGAGGAAGGAAAAATCATATTGGAACCTAGAGCAGTCATAGAAACAAGAACCCGATAGCTACGAAATCGATCAATTTCAGAGTATCTCATCAAGTGGAAGAACTTACCCGCTATATATTCCACATGGGAGGAC
Source organism: Pinus taeda (assembly GCA_000404065.3). Classification (NCBI taxonomy): domain Eukaryota; kingdom Viridiplantae; phylum Streptophyta; class Pinopsida; order Pinales; family Pinaceae; genus Pinus; species Pinus taeda. Next base: position 680 of record APFE031712340.1, read on the forward strand.
AAATTTTTTATACAGAAGCATCAAGGAATACTCAAGCATTGAGGAAAATGACTTTTGAAGGAGAGGGGCATGTTAGGCCCCTATACTACTAGTGTAACCCCTTATTGTTATTATTACAACCCACTTATTATATGGATGTACCCATGTAGTGCCCATATTGTTACTATTGTGCCCCATAGAAGCCCACTATTGTTATTATTGTGCCCTTACATTATTATTGTTATGTCGGCTCTGATTATGTTATGACCCCTTAGACTCCTATATATAGAAAGGAGGTCTTTTCATTTGTATCATCCAAGAATTGTTCATTTATGTAATGTAAAGGAGGTTGCCCCCTCGAAGAGGCTGAATTCTAAGGCGTTGATCTATCTTTTCTATCTTTTTGTGAGCTGGTTTCCTAACATACTCCACCACCCCAGACCATTATCAATCCACCTAGTGGAATCCCTACAACTCCTCCTCAATCATCTGTGATCATAATCACCTCATCTTCTCAACCACAGGGATCATTTTCTGGAAATCCCCCTGTTAGCAGTTCAACAATGGCCCAATCTCCATGGAACAATCCTGGGGCAGTCTTAATGCCTGCGCCCTTGAGTCAAATACCAGCCCATCCTGAGAAATGGCTGCCCAAGTTCAATCCTGAGGTAGGCATGCTAGCAGAAGAGAACATAAACAACTTTATGCTATCCATCAACCTCAACGGGGTTACTAATGAAGATGATGTTGTTCGATTGTTTCCTTATACCCTACAACGAACAGCCAGATCGTGGTATTTCTCATTACCCTCTGGATGTATTACCAGTTGGGACATATTCCAAGACCAATTTCTAACCAAGTTTGGTGATGACAGGTCTACGGCAATGTTAATCAATGACCTATCCAACCTTAGGGCAGAAACTAGAGAACTGATCAAAGATTTCAATCTATGTTTCAATAAGATTCTAAACAAAATTCCTACTGCTTCCCAGCCCAGCGAGGAAGTGCGATGTGAATGATATATCACTGCATTACCATCGAACATAGCAATCTTCGTGGAAAGGGATAATAAAACAACCCTTGCTGAAAACATGAAAGAAGCCATAGCAATAGAGAAATGAATAATCGCCTTAGAGAAGAAATCCACGTTAGAAGATCGAAAGTCTAAGAAGGTCACCTTCAAAGAAGAGTCCAAGAAGAAATAAGAAAAATATCCATTTGATTTGGAGAGATTGCAAAAAGTTCTCAAGACCATGTCTAATGAAATGGTCAACATAAAAAAGCAAGTAGCAGAAACTTCTTCAAAAAGGCCCTACAGAGCTTTTAAAAGAGGCCCGTCAACGGATTCAAAGCCACCCAATGCTATAACAAATGCTGAATCTGAGGAAGAGGAAGAGGAAATTGTCACTGAAGGAAAAACCGATGATGAAGAAGTTGTAGAATTACAAGGAATGTGGGATTTCATCCTCCCACAAGAGGAAGATCAAGAAGTATTCCTAGTTAACACACGAAGTAGAAATCAGCTTGATCCTCCCCAAACTATCCCAAAACCAAAGAGCGCAAGCTCTCCAACAAAGGATAAAGTCACAACAAAGAAAACGACATCTAAAGTGACTCAAACTAGCCCAATCCAAACAGATTCACCTACTCCATCTAAAACACTGATCGTTTTGGATGAATGGAGTAAAATATCATAGAAGACATGAAAAATACTAGGGAAAATATCACTCTGTACGAATTGAGCAAGCTAAACCATCAACAAAATATAATGATGAAAGAATTACATGTTGTGCCAGTTGCACCTTTTCCTGCCGCTGTAATTTCTCAAGCTTCTCAGAACATGGGAAGACCTCCAAGTAATACGACTAGCAAGATTGATCCAAACGACATCGCTTTAATTGGAGGTAGATCAAGATCTCATACTCCCCCTTTTCTCCTTACTTATGAAATTTTTAACAAAAATGTATATAATTGTTTAGTGGATTCAGGTGCTTCATTGAATATTTTACCGAAGTCCATATGCACCAAATTAAACGTTCAACCACAAAAGTCCGTTGTTCGCATACTTCAGTTGGATCGGTCTCAAGTCGAAGTCATCGGTGAACTAAATCAAGTAACCATAAGGCTGTCATCCAACCCGAAGGTATGTCAAGTGATTGATATTTTAGTGGCTCATATCGCTGAATTTTATGGCTTGATTCTTAGCAGGGATTGGTAAGAAAAACTGCATCGATACTTCTCAACTGACTGGTCGCATATGTGGCTGCCTTATAATGGTAAGCCAAATCAAAGAAAAGTTGAACGAGAATTACATCAGAAGTACATAGTAACTGAGTTAGAAGGGGAAAATGAACCAGTAGCATATAACAGTAGCATAATTGGCAATTATTTAGTAGATTCTTTTCTCGGCAATTTTAATGCTCATACATCCCCATATTTAGAACATTCCGTCTTATCCCAAGTCGAAAATTTTTCTCAAACGGACAGTTCAAAATGTATCAATTTTTTAGATAAACCTGTAAATAAATCTTTGTTTTGGAAATTATTTTTGATGGTTCCAAATCCAACGAAGGAGCAGGAGGAGGATGCATGCTAATTAGTCAAGAAGGAGACAAAATCATGCTAACATGTAGGCTCAAATTTGATTGTACCAACAATACAACAGAATATGAAGCTTTAGCAAAGCAATCAGGCTAAACATAAAGTATCTCCAAGTCTTCCTAGACTCTGAAATTGTAGTCAAACAGGTACAGAGTACTATACATTGCCTCTCAGGTCATCTAAAACACTATCAATCTTTAGTTCAAGATCTCACTGAGCATTTTACAGCATTCAATATTTCATCAATTCCCAGACTCCAGAATGCAAGTGCTGACCTTTTAGCTAACATAGCTTCTAAGCTAATTCCTTCAGAAGATTTTAGTCCAGATATATTCTCAATAGAATTAATATTTAGACCTTCTATTCCTGACAACATCACAAATTGGAGAATATTCAATGACGATCCTGATATCATAAATTTCCTTACTTCTGAAGGATCCTACTCCAACCAAATAATTGACGAAGACCAACATGATCGGAAATTACAGCAAGATAGCACTCACAATGCTATACCTAAATCAGTGGTCAATTTAGAAGACCTGTACGATTTGAAAGATCGGTGTAAAGGGTCCACCAATTCGAAGCTCCAAAGTTCAACCTTGAATTACGAATTGGTAAACTTAGGAACCGATGTCAAACCCCAAAATAGAAATCTAGGCCTTGGCCTAGCCCCTGAAGAAAATCTAGCATATATTCGTCTTTTGAGACAATACAAAAACGTTTTTGCTTGGAATTATGATGAACTTTAAACATACGACACCTTTATCATCCAACATACTATTCCGATGATCGATAACAAAAAACTTGTCCAACAAAAATTGAGAAAGATTCATCCCAACTTAGAAAATCAAATAAAAACCGAACTCAATACGCTATTGAAAGCTAAGATAATTTTTCCCGTCAGACATTCTAAATGGGTCTCCAATATGGTACCTGTTAGAAAGAAAAACAGAGATATTAGGATTTGTATTGACTTTCGCAATCTCAACAAAGCCTGTCAAAAGGACAACTTTCCCTTACCACCTATGGAGCAGATATTACAGGCAGTGGCAGGCTTAGAATTAATGTCTTTCTTGGATGGATTTTCAGGATACAATCAAGTTCTAGTAAATCCTGATGATCAATTGAAAACCACATTCAGAACTAAATGGAGCACATATGCATATCGAAAGATGCCATTTGGTTTGATTAATGCTGGTGCCACATTCAAAGAGCCATGGACATTGCATTTAAAGGTTTAGTCAATAAATTTGTAGTAATTTATTTGGATGATATAACCGTGTACTCCAAGAAACGAGGCGACCATCTCAAAGACTTAAAGCAAATCTTCCAACGATGTTTAAGGTATAGAATTTTACTTAACCAAAAGAAATATTTTTTCGCATTAAGTGAAGGGAAACTTCTAGAATTCGTAGTGTCAAAATCTAGAATTCACATCGACTCTGACAGAATCAAAGAATTTCTGAAATATCCCTACCCCATAACAAAAAAGCCATGCAATCCTTCCTTGGTCAAATCAATTTTGTAAAGAGATTTGTTCCAGATTTTTCACGAATCATATCTCCTTTACAAACCATGATAAAAAAAAACTCTAATTTTAAATGGGGCCAAGATGAACATGAAGCGTTTAACCTGATCAAACAGGCTATTACTAATGCTCCATCTTTTTCAACTCCGAATTTTTCAAAGCCTTTTATTTTATACACATTTGCCTCAAATAAGTCATATGCTTTGATACTCACTCAAACGAATCAAGAAAAGGTGGAAGCACCAATTGCTTTTTTCAGTTCAAATTTGCAAGGTGATGAATTAAATTACTCAGCCATGGAGAAATAGGCTTATGTTGTTTTCAAAGCGATCAAATACTTCAGACCTTTTCTACTCAAAACCCACACACAAATTATAGTACCATTTCCAGCGGTAAGGAATATTCTAGTACAAAAGGATGTGGGTGAGAAGAGGGCTAATTGGGTAATTGCCTTACAAGAATATGACATAGAAATTAAACCAGCAAATATTGTAAGAGGTCAAGGGTTTTGCAAAATGCTGGCTGGAGCATCGCGAATTTCTGAAATCCCATCTGTAGAGGTACAAGTGTGCGAGGTAAGCCTAAACGATGAGCAGTCATTATATGCTGATATTATTTTTTATCTTAAGAATGGATATGCTCCTTCATACCTCGATTACACTAAAAAAAGAGCTCTAAGATTAAAAGCCAAACAATATCAGTTCATAAATGATATTCTTTTTAGAATGAATTATGATTATGTTCTCCTTAGATGTCTTGAGAAATCTAAAGCTGATAAAGTTTTGCAGGAACTCCACGATGGGCCAGCAGGCGGACACTACGCTGGAGATGCTACTGCACATAAAATCTTGCGCGCAGGATATTACTGGCCCATGTTATTCAAAGACTCACACACTTATGTGAGGAAATGTCAAGTCTGCTAAACTACTGCTGGGAGACAGAAGAAGCCATCCTTACCACTACAACCAGTTAACATCGACCAACCTTTCAGTCAGTGGGGATTGGACATAATAGATCGTTCCTCACTCTTCCAAGCAACATAGATATTTCCTTACAGCAACAGATTATTTTACCAAGTGGGTAGAAGCAGTTCCGCTCAAGGCGGCTAATGCTGAAAATATCGAGTCCATAGATCAATCTATAATAACCAGGTTTGGATTACCTTCCGCTTTAATGTTCAATAATGCATCATATTTTTCTGGAAATGCAATGACCAAATTTGCACTTAAAAGAGGATTCAAACTTAAATATTTGGCCAATTACTATCCATAGGGCAACGGATTAGCCGAGTCTACAAACAAAAACCTAATCGGGATTATCAAAAGAACAGTAGACCAAAATCATAAAAATTGGCATAAATCCTTAATATATGCTTTATGGGCAGACCGAATAACAAGAAAAGCTTCCATCGGCACTTCTCCCTTTAATTTAGTTTATGGGAGAGAAGTTGTTCTTCTGACTCATTGAGCAATTCCTTCTTTGTCTCTAGTTCAATACATTGATGAAGTACCAACTTCCTCATTACACTTAAGGGAAATGGAAATAATCAAATTAGAAGAACAACGAGAACAAGCTAAGAAAACGCATGCTCATCATTAGGCACTAGTAAAATCCTATTTTGATTCGAATATACGACTAGAAAAGAATTTCAGGTGGGAGATTTAGTTTTAAAATGGGACAAGGCACACGAAGAAAAGAGTAAACATACAAAATTTAAAAGAATGTGGCCTGGTCCTTTTCAAATTGTAGGAGTCTTAGGTCCATCGACATTTGTGTTACAGGATTTAGCAGGTAAAAGATACTCTTTGCCTGTCAATGGACAAATTCTTAAGAAATATTTTCCATAGAAGATTATTGTTCTATTTTGTAGAGTAATAGTTTTTCTCTTTTTCATAATAAAACCAGTTGTGAATGGTTACATTAGGCGTTTACGAAAAAGATACCAACTCTCTTTCAGATTTTGATTTTTCACTTGTATAAATAGCAAATCTTTTGGAAAATTGATCTTTATTATTGAAAGATACAGTTAAAAACTCTAGCCTAGATATGACACTAGTTTCAACTTCATAAAAGCTTGATGAAAATAACCTTTAGTGAAGAAATTGTTTTATATCAGTTCAATGAAAGGTATCAATAACAAAATAAAGATTCTCTGTAGAACAGTTATTTCCAAAAACTCTATCATTGTCGTCCAGAGCTATCTAAAGAAGACACTGACTTCCTCCCTACTAAGGAAATCACAAGTTTCAGAGGAACAATCCAAGGATACACTTTATCTTGAAGAATGAGAGGTCTCATTACGAGCCGGCTTATCATAATCACATATATTATAACTTGCTGACTTTGCCAAATACTGCATACCATAACAGGGCAATGACTCAAGACTGTTACAATCAAGAGGCAAGTGGTCTCATCCCGAGCGAGCTTGTTCAGCAAAGTTATAAATCAAGTGAATGACTGTGTCATAAATTGGCCACCAAACCAAGACATTGTTCTTTAAGAATAAAAAGAAAATAAAAAAGCAATAAGTGTAGATGTGGATTCTTCTTTGAGAGTTGTAGGTTTCTTTAAGTAGGATACATGATCATTGCTGGGTAAAAGGTAACCCTGTCGAGGCTATGAACGCCTGCTAGAAGCAGAGGCTCTCCCTATGACAAATGAGTATATTTTAAAAATTGTTTACAGAGAAGACTTTGTTTTATCCTTACAGACCAAGTAATGACTGATGTAAACACAAGGACTAAACTTAAGGCAACAAATAATCAAAGTTGAAAATAGCTGAAACAAAATGTCATTGATAGGTTAGAGCATAATGTACTTTATCTTTCCATAATAAAGTTTAATTTTCTTAAAAATATGTTGTTTTCGAAGTTGAAAAGGTTCAATAAAAACAAAGAGATAACTCGTTCTTCCAAGTGAATCGCCAATTGTTGTGGCCACCACCAACCACCCTCCTTATGAAGTATTAGTGCTAAATACTAAATAAGTGGGGACCCTAAAAAAAATAGTTAGTGTTACATTTTCTTACAACATCATGGACTTAGGAAAATACCTTGAAAAACCTAAAAAACCTAAGTTTCATAATGAAGAAAATTAAATTTACTCCTTAAAGGATATCACATCGCGCAAAGGATGATAGGATACACCTTCTAAATGAGTTAAAATCACAAAAGGCAAGCATGCGACATGAAACTTCATCGCATCGCATATACTGAAGAAACATTCACATTAAAAAACTTAAAAAAATCGCTGATATGCGATATCGCATATCGCACATCGCAAATATCACAAGAATTACACAAGAATGCGATACCGCGATAATGCCATACTGCAAAATTGCAATACTGTGATCTTGCGATAAAAACAACATGATGACATTGCGATATTGCGATACTGCGATCTGCGACATCGCAAAGCAAAAACGCGGGACCCCTCCATCACAATTGGTTCTGACTCATTATTCGAGAAAACGTTTTAGCCAAGAGTTGGTCATGTATTTTAATGCGAATTAATGGGTTATTGCCAGTTGTTAATAAAGTAGGGTGTTGTGTTTTTCGAAGAAATAGCTCACTTAAGGTGGCATATCTTGTATATCTTTGGCATTTAAAAGTTTTTCTGTCATTAGTCCTTTATCATTACTTCCACCTCAATGTAAACTGCAGGAAAGAAGGACAAAGTGTTATACAGGGCATTATGCAGAAAAAACGAGGAGGGAAGGCAGCGCTCCAATGAACATTTCGGAAGGCACACTTAATATATTCAATGAAGAGAAAGAGCCGCAGAAATCTTATGAGGCATCTATCACAAATTTCTCATATACAACCATGGTTGAATGGGTAGTGAATGACGCTGATACCAGAAACAAAAAAGTTTAATTCTCAGGGTTAAGAGCTCATGGAATCACTATTTTTACAAATTTTTGGCTTTATACCGACTGAGAGAAAAAGGCGCAAGAGGCAAAAACCGCATCAGGGAAGCCCAGATCAACAAACAGAGGCAGTTTCCGATGCGCGATTAGTGCTTAGCGCTAATCGCGCATCGCTAAGAAAAAATGTTCGAAAAGGAAGGTCCCTAGTTGCTCAGTCTCCTGCGAGCCCCGAAAATTGCAAGAAATCAGCAATAGAAGCAAACTGGAAACAGAAGATTGAACGAAAAGCAGAAGCAGTGCAAAGATTAACCAAGTTGAAACGAGATTTTTACCAGGCATACATGGTAATGCTACATATTCATTGGATGATTCTCAAGCGTATCATCAATTTTACTGAGAAGATAATGCCAGCTCTTGCCGATTCTGTTTGCTTAAATCAATCAAAGGCAGAAGACAGTCAGCCGACTCTACTCAGAAAAATACTAAATGCTTACGACATTAAGGAGTGGATTTAGAAATAGTTAGTAGATTTAATTTTAGAATATTGTTTCTTAGAAAGAGGACGGTAATTTAAACCGAACCCTCAATTTCTGTAAATAAGTTATTTAGTTAGTAGTATTTAAACCCTTCTCATGCATTTAGAGAAGGGTCCAAAAATTTATCAAAAACTTGTCCTTAGAACATGCACTTTTGCACCCTCAGAGGAGGTTTTGGTGAATGAATGGAACTGGGTTTGATATTTGCATTTGATATCTACTACTGATGTTTCACTTTTGTACTCTTAGTAGATGTTAAATCAAGGAGAGATAAATCAATCATTACTTGAAGCTCATGAGTAGGACTAGTTATAAATGGTACTTTTATTTCTTAACTATTTATGTTTATGCGTTAAAGTGATATTCAGTTTTCAGTTATTTATATATTACAGCATGGATGTCTGAGTTATCATTTTGCACTTTTGTACGGTGATAACTATTTGTTTATGTTTAGTGTATGAATAGCTCATTTATGCGATAAGTTTTAATAGCTGTTTCGTCTAACTTCTTATACGAAGTATCTCATCTTTATTGAATTCTTTTCTTATGATAGTTGAATGATATTTATTACCAGTTATTGTATGAAATCTTTTTAGAGCGCATAGAAGAAAGCTCACACCCCGGGTTAGCATAAATTTTGATGTTTTTCTGTTTATTAGAATACATAGCATAGCATTAGATTAGATAGAAGTATTCCATTTAGAAAAGAAACACCCATCTTTCTCACACACACACACACTGAATTGGGAAACTGGTCCCATATCCCCAGTCAGACCCGCTATACCAAACGGATAAGGAGCTGCCAAACAAGGTCCGGACCGGGCGGGTATCCCCCTTGTTGTCAACCCGATTTTTGGGGCCCTCAAGACTTTGTAAAATATCTAGCCCCACTCAAACAATCCATCAAATCTTCAATTCTAGGTAAAGGAAATATGTACCTGATTGTTATCTTATTGATTGCTTTTGAATCACTACACATTCTCAAGTCTCCATCTTTCTTTGGGATCAACACTTTTGGGACTGCACAAGGACTCAAACTCTCTTTAACCAGTCCCTTGTCTAATAGTTCAAATCTATGTGATGACTGATTTTTCTAATGGGTGGTAATTCACCAGGCAAATCATCTACAATGATATCAAAATATTTTTCTAGCATCTTTTGAATTTCAATTGATAAATAAAAAACTTTTGTGGAAGTAATTTTTACCTTGGGCTTGCAAATCAATGCAAAATTTACCTCTCTGTTGCAAGTACTCCTTTTCACTCAGCAAAAGGGTCTTTGGATGAGGGTTCCTTGATGCATCTTCTTCCTCCATAGGTAACAATGTATGATTAACACCATCTTTGCTAAATTTGTATATGTTCCTCTTTCCATCATTCATAGCTCCTTCATCATACTGCCAAGGTCTTCCTAGCAATATGTGACACACATCCACATGCATCACATCACACAGAATTTTGTCTCTGTATTTTCCCAACTGCAACTCTACTTCACATTGCTCATTCATTATTAACTAATATCCCTTTTGAAGCCATGACACCTTATAAGGTGTTGGGTGTTTCTTAGTTTTCAAATTCAACTTCTCCACCACTTCCGTGGAAACTAAATTATCTGTACTACCACTATCAATTATCATCATACAATACTTCCCTTGAACCTTGCACAGAGTCCTGAACAAGGTATTTCTTTGTGTTGGTTCGACAATTTCCTTAGCTTGCTTTAGTAAAACTTTGTTAAATACCAAAGACTCTACTTTCTCTGGTACATTTTATTCTTCTATTATCTTTGTTGTTTCCTCTTCAGTCTTAGCAACAATTGTTTTCCTATGATTCATTCCTATGTTTTCTGGGCAATCATAAGCTCTGTGTCCCAGCTTGTTACATCTGTAACATCTCACTTCTCTTCCACTGCCTCTACCTCCTCTTCCTCTAGAAAAACTCCCTCTGCCACCTGCATCGCCTCCTATGGGTGCATGCTGACTTGAGTTGTTGCTAGCTCCATCTCTAGGTGTTGTAGATCTCCCTCTACCACCTTGAATTCCCCTTCCTTGGAAATTACCTCTATTCCTGGTAGATTGCTTCCTCATGAGTTTTTCTTCGGCCTTCAATACCATCTCATAAGCCTCTTCTACTATTTTAGGAGACAATACACTTATCTCATCTTGGATCTCCATTCTGAGTCCATTTACGTATCTTTCAACCTTCTCATCTGTATCTTGGATTTGTCCTACTTTTATGCTTACTTTATAGAATTCCTTTGTGTATTCCTTTACTATCATAGACCTCTCTCTAAGATTTTGCATATGTCTAAACAATGTATGCTCATAATCACTTGGCAAAAACTTACTTTTCAATTTTTCCACCATCCTATTCCAATTCTTAATTGGTTGTTTATCTAGCCTTCTTCCTTCTGCCTGCACTCCATCCCACCAAAGTGTTGCATGTTCTTTCAATTTGGTGACAACAAACTTCACTTTCTTTCCCTCTTCTGTTTCTTCATAATCGAAGAATTTCTCCATGTCATTTTTCCAATCTATCAATTCCTCAGCGCTTAAGCTTCCTATATAAATTGAAACTTCCAGTCTAGGCTTAGATGTGGACCTCAATACTGACTTAAAGAATCTCATCTCAGGAGTTACATCTGCAGGTTCCTCTTGTTCTATAGCTTCAGCTTCAGGTTCACTAACATCTCGAGCATATGTATCTCTTCCCATTTCCATTGTTTCTAATCTAGCCTGCATCTGTTACATAGCTTCCAACACTTCAACATTTGTAACTGGTCTTCCACTTCTTCGATCACCACCTCTTCCTCCAAATTTGAAGGCCATATAGGTTTATTTTTCTAATCCTTGAGATCTTGTTCAATGCCAATAAGATTCTCTAATACCACAACTAGTGGCCTAGGTGTAGGTGTAATGGATAATTGTTCAAATCCTGAAATGATCTCCTCAAGTGCAGGTGGAAGTTCTTCTCCAATTTCCCTTGGAGTTTCAATCATCTACCTCCAAATTTAGCTATTTCTCTAAAAACAACCGAAATGCTAATCTTACCTGAAAACTAGCAGAAACTCCACTTATCGGAACTCAGAGAAAATAATGTTTTTGTGGATAAAGCTCCTTGGCTTTGCAATCTGAATTAAACCTCGTAGACTTTTACTGCGTGACCACAATTGGATCATGACCTCCCCATCAGATGACTACAATTGTCCGGATTTCAATGTAATTAAGCCACACTTGAATTTCTCATGGAGTCCGAAAATTTTATTAACCCCCCTTAACTTTTCCATGTGATATTTCTTGGATCTCGCTCCTCTGATGAGACGACCAAAATCAACTATACTATTAATCTATTTTAATAAAATATCACATTTGGTTTTTTGTTAAACCTCGACCTTGACTTGCACACGACTACCATTGATCTAACGGTTCTATCAATCAGACGACTCTAGGCTTCTCTAGTGTATTCATAGTTTATCCGACCTTTTCCTCCTTCCGCTATGACTTTAGTGCTTCCTCCACGTTTAGCGCTTCAGTAAGGAATTCAAAATTTAGCTAACCTAAAACACTGTACTTTGAAAATATTCAATTTATCTTAAGACACACTGAGTGACGAACTTAAATTCAATAAAACGAGTTCATATAGAATTCTAATTCTACCGACCAAATGAAAAGTGACAATACACAATGATATTTCGAAGGAACTCCACCCTCCGGGATTGACCAATTATGCAAGAATACACAGAGATACATAAGTATTTCAATCCTTTTCCATTCTAATTCAAATCCAGGCAAATCCTCTTACAATTGTTCAAAACTTACATAAATACATTACATCCAACAATCTGATCCTCAATCTATGGATCGAATCTATCTAATCCTAGTAATTACCTAAATTTCTTGATATTCTCCTCGAGAAATTCAACTAAGTCTGAACTACTTGTATTAATTACAAAATTACTCAGTAACTATATTCTAACTTAATTCCAATCTAGAAAAATTTGTAAATTGATAGCTAAAGGATCCCACTTCTTTGCTTGTATATTGTTTTTGGATTTTTGGAATAAAATGAAGCCTTTTGTCTTTAAGCCTCATGCTCCTGCATCAAAATCAATATGGACAAGATTTAAAATAGGAAGTCCTTTGACCATACCTATTTTCTGTAATAGCAGCACATCATTGAAGTTAATATGGACGAACCTCTGATGCCATAAGTCCACTCTAGAAATGGCAACTATGTCTTCTTAGTAATGTTTTAGTGTAAGATCTACGAGAAAATGTATGAAAAAATATTGCGTCGTCTTCAAGTCTCACTGAAATTTCTCCTTCTAAATTGAAAAAATTAACTCTTCGGCTAGAATAGTCCTAGCAAATGAGCTTGAAAACTTTATGTGAGTAATACAAATACACTGTTGCATGAATTTTTGTTTTCCTTATGCAAACAGGAATTTGACTGCTAATATCCATCACTTCCAGTTGCCCCAATACTCCCAATTGCACATCCATTCTGCCATATCCACATAGTACAACAAAATTTGCACAACCCTCTTCAAGGAAAAATTCTTTACGAAAAATTCCATTGATTTGGAATAAATCGTGAACATAGTGGATTTTCTCTTGACTTTTCAGTGTTTCATGGACTTCATAATGTAAATTCTACTTGGATCTGATGTTAAATTTCTATATGGTTGTGCAATTGCAAACAAATGAGTGTAACTTTTCAATTCAGAGACCTTGAACATCCCTTTTGATATATTATAAATCATGCCCCTACAATTTTGAATATCAAATTCCCAATTAGATATTAGGGACTCAACCTGGAACAAATCTTCGTGGATTGTAGCTCCATTTTTTATGAATTCAATTTGAATGTGTATAATCCTTTATCGAGGCTCAGTAACCATTATCAAAGACTGATTATGCAGGCTATAAAGGTAAAAACAATATTTCCATGGTAGCTGGCTCATAATGAGCTCAACATCATTGTCATTTTTTAAATGTAGACACTGGTTCACAAGGGGCTGGCCATCATTACCAATAATCTAAATTTAGATTGAACAAAACTATATAGGTGCCATTCCTAGCTATATGAATAACACAGTGTGCTATGTGTTATCACCACTTCTTTTGTATTACCTAATCCATTAGTGAATGTAGCTACATGATACTCTTGAAAAATATTTGGTGGCTTTTTTTATTGCTACCCAACTCTTGGTCATGGAGGAGATCAAAGTTGTTAAAAGAGGATTAATCCCTTCCCATTATCCCTTTTTGTTGGTGTTCATGAGGTTGGACCTCACTTCTTAAATCCATTGCACTGGTAACTATGTCTCGTCATGCCCATAATATATGATTTGTTGGATTTTCTTCCCCATGCCTCTTAGTGTTTTCCATTGCATGTTGTTGTCCATTTTCTCCCCTCTGTTGTAAATTTCCTGCCATTGTTTGATAGTGATCTTCTTTATTATTTTCCTTCTACCTTTTGGTGTTTTCCATGGCCTCATGCTATTCATTTTCTTCCATATGCTATAAATTTCTAACCATTATCTGATCACGATCTCCTTTACTATCTTCTCTTTGCCTCTTATTGTTCAGGTGATATGCCCTGGAAATCATTAATTCATTGATATTTCTTCACTTGATTTTATCTTATTCTCCAACTCCAGATAGTTACAAATAAAAAGGAACACTCCTTATATAAATAAGGCACCTCTATTTAAATACCATGTACCCATACAGCTTCAAGATGGACATCATAGTCAAACCATGGGGAGATATAAGAGATGCTCTAAAAAAAATCAACAAAACATCTTGACAAATTAAGCTCTCGTGAATAAAGTGTAACTACAGAAAGGTGTGGTCATGGAAGACTAATTACATTGAGTGTGTAATGAAAACATATTTCTGGCATGTTTTTAATGCTACCAAAACTCAACACCTTCCTCAAACTCCACAACCCTTGTTACAAAATTTCCACTATTTCTTGTAACTATGAACTCAAAACATTCTAGTTGAGCCCATAATATCAAAGTGTCCAATCTCATTCATTTACAATTTGTATAAACTAAATTTTCATTGAAATATACATATTTATATAGCATTCAAAATCTATGAATCCACTTATAGAATTTGTTTTTATGCTCAGTGTTCACAAAACTAGTCATTACACAGATTTAAAATTCAGCAATAGAAGAATAGTTCAACGTGTTCTGATCTGGGGCACTTACCATCACGCGCAAATATACACTAGTGTGAAATAAATCACAACTAGCCATATGGGGATATGTGGCACAATAAGTGAGTTTATGAGATGAATATGTAGTCAAAGAAGAGGATAAGTACATCAACAACTTGGTCCAAGCGAACATAACCAATTTGATAAGTATAGATATTTTACATTTTGGAAGGTTTTTCTGTATATGGGTTTAAATTGTGTAAAATCATGATGCTAATCTTGCAACTATTCATTGGAATCACAAGTGTTTAGTCTATATTCGCCCAAAAAGTTTGCCAAAATAATTTGTGGGTACAAAATTTATGAACTTAACACCTAACTGATTTATAATAACATATAAAAACCTCATAATTGAGTCCAACAACTCGGAATGAGTGGTCAACAAGATTAAGTAACCCCTGCATGTAAGAGGATATTTGGATGAACACAAGTCTGCTCTCCAATAATTCTCCTTGGCTCACAAGCCCACGATGTGCAATATCTGTCATTTTCCAATACATTGACACATACTCCAATATAATTCCATGTAAAAATGCTTATATCCCAATGTATATGAATCTATTGTGAGATAATATGTCATGAACCGAAGTGTTCCCTCATAGAATGATCCTTGGGGTATAGGTCAATGTTGTTCAGTCTTTATCACTGTCCAATACATTGGCACGTATTCAAATATGCCATGTAAAATTCCATAAATCCAAATGTATATAAATTTGTTTTTTAGATGAGTCTTTATCATTGTCCAATACACTGACACATATTCCAATATTCCATGTAAAATGCCATAGATCCATATATAGATAAATCTATTTCTGAGATGATATGTCAATGGAAGCAAGTGTGCCCTCCAAGAATGACCTTTGGGGTACACACCCACATTGTCATTATCCAATAAATTGGTACATATCCCAATATGCCATGTAAAATGACATAGATCCCAATGTATGTAAATTTATTGGGGAGGCCACAATTTCTCCTCAAAAATAAGATAAATTTCTAGGATGATTTTGAAAAAATGGGATGACACATTTTGTAAATGGGTCAACTTTCTAGATTTTGGGTGTAACGGTTATTGGTGGTGTTGAATCCATTTCCACCAACTCCAATATTTTTTAAAATTTTTCTTCTTGATGGCGCTAAATATATTTCCACCAATTCCCATATTTCTTTAAAATTTTCTTCACTTTGGTGGAAAATATGGCCTATAAATTTATTTCTAAGAATATTTGTGGTTATATACTAAATTGACACATATTCCAATATGCCATGTAAAATAACATAGTTAAAAATGTATATTAATCTATTTGTGAGAGGATATGTCCATAAACGCAAAGTTCCCTCAATGAATGCTCATTCACAACAAATCCATGAAATGGAGGTCCAATATATTGATACATATTCCATTGTAACATTTAAAATGACATAGACCCAAATATATTGATGAGCCTTGGTATTGCAACAATAATGTTGCAACTCCCAAGGCTAGTGAATTTAATTATCAACCCAGCCTTTTTACAAACTTAAGAGGTATCACCACTGTATGTGCAACATACAGTGTGTCCTTCCTTTGTTTTCATGATGTAATGGAGTCCAGGTAATGAAATCAAATCCTAAACTAATTGTAGAAAATGAAATGGTCGAAATGGAACCTTAAGCTATTGCCAAAAAGAAAATACAAGGAAAATACCTATTCTAATTGCATAAAGACCATGAACTAAATGTAAACAAAACCTAGCTTAACCATATTTATCACATGTCATTATTTAAACTAACTCAACATGGAATCTTATATAAGGAGTATTAATTGTTGCATGCATGTGCTAATTAAGAAATAAAAAGAACTATTTTTCTTTATCTTTTCATTTGATGAATGTAAATGCTAATCTTCACTTGTTCTTTGGCAGGGAAGACAAGGATGGAGGAAGAGGGTTAAAATGGTATTTTTTGCATGGAGGTCAAGTAGGGGCCTAATCCTAGCTTCAGTGATGATTGTTCTCAATTCGGTCTCAAAAAATCCTGCTAGAGGATTTCCTACAGGAAAACTATAAGATGTCTACATGATCCCATGTTTTACTACACGAAGAGGCTGAGATATTAGGAAGTAGTATAGAAGATGGAATAAAGCTTGAGAAAAGTGGATAATGGGATAATAGGACTTGAAGGTGGTGGACACTACCCAGAACTCAAGCAAGGGCTTCAAGATGGTTGGATTGTCTTAATGTAAATGATAATTTTTGCTTAGAAAACAAGAATTCGGATTAAGATTGTAGTGGATTTTGGAGACATGGGTGGATAAGGCTTGGATGAGGCAAACGAGATGAATTATCCCTACAATGTAGAAGCTCCTATGAGATGAAAGAAAAGGTGAAAAAATAGAAGAGTTGAGACAAAGCTAAAATGTATGAGAAAAAGAGGACTCAAAAGAGAAAGATATTCTACTCTAAGGAGGACATTTAGTAAAATGAGTCCAATAGTGAAGACTTATCTAAGGGATAACAATAGGAGTGCACACTAATGACATTTGAGTGTGAGACTAAGTTGGAAGAAAAACCAATTTCTCATAAAGGAATGGTGGAACTAGAGGAAGAGGAGGTGATGAAGACTGAGAAGAAGAGAAAGCTACTAAAAGAGAAACTCTTGAGAGGTGAAGAAAGTATGTATAACTCCAATAATGAAGAATTTATAAATTAAAAAGTTAATCTAGAAGAGACTCTCAAGCTTAAGGATATTTTAGTTTAACAATTAAAGGATAAACAAAATAGTTATGATAGACTCGAGGATGAAAATGAAGCACTAAACCTAGAGGGGTCAAAATGTTAAAGAATCGCTAGTTTAGATGCAGATGATGAAGTTGTCATCTCTCTAAAAATTCATCTTGAAGAATCAAGGAGAAAATAGGAACTTATTATAAACTAGATAGTTGAATGGGAAAGGAATTATCAAGAACTTGAGGAACAAGTTGAATCTTTGAGAAAAGATATTATGAAAATCAAGCCTAATATAGATTTATAACTTATATTCACTAAAGGCTCGGAATAGTTGGTTGATACCCTCATCTCATAAAGGCCATGAGCATGAAAAGTTAGTCTAAGATATAAAGAGTCTAAACAAACTTCAAAAAGACAACAAAGTTACAAATCCATGAAACAACGAGACTTGGAGCTATGTGAAAGCACTTAAAAGAAAAATAAAAAAGTGACAAAATTACATATTCAGGAAACAAGGAGCCTTGGAGCTATGTGGAAGCACTTAAAGGAAAAGCTAGTATAATTGAAAAAGTGACCAGACTTAGACACAATTAGAAGGATGTAAACCCAACCATGATTTAGACCTCACCTCAACATAGACCTTATGATTACCAAGCAAGAAAAAACTAAATATCAATAGATATATTCAACCTCAACAAAAACATTAATTTAATCTCAATCATAGAACCTTACAACATTTATCCAAATTCCAACTTTAACTCAATTTACTCAAAGTGATTCTCTACAGTTGCCCTAGGGGTATTATCTTTTGTTGGTTTGACATGCGCAGGTGAATAGGAGACCACTACAACATAGGCCTCCCATGCATTCCCATGTTTTCTTCGAGAGAACATTCACGTCTCATCCCAAGTCCAAAATTACTTGGTCCATTTCATACTCTCCAATCTACGCGGATAACCTCATTTCTCTTCTTGTTCTTGTCTTATGTTTTCCAATCTTCTATACTACGCATGGTTCTCCTTGCACAGTCCTAACGCATCTATTGATGAGCTCCTACAATCCATTTACAGCCTTACTGTCATGCAACAACTTCATGCGTGTTTCGAGGAACATTGTGAGCATCGATGGGTCCATTTTTGGCTACGCTCCGCCTTTGCTTCCTGAAGCTCTTCTTAGCTTCCATAAAAGTTTCTTGAGCACGCTCCAAATCAAACTTCGTTTCCTTCATCGGAGATTTGCAAACCCAAGTGTCATCTACTAGTTGTTTGCCTTTATCATCTCCCGTCGTAATTCCACTTCGGAGCACAATATTCACATTTAGATTGTCCTTGCACAGCTTAGACCTCATCATTTGCACGTTCTAAGTTGGGGGAGGTGGTATCGCTCCCTTGTCGGGTATCCTAGCTATCAACGTAGGAAAATCCTCCGTCTTGTGATTAAACAAGGTACAATAGAGACATGATGAACATGTCAGATTCATATAATCACATGCATAATGCCCTGGCCCTCCACAATTGTAGCATATTAGTTGTCCGTGACCTCTTCGAGGTCCTCCTCAACCTCTTCCTTGTCCGTGCCCCTCAAATCCTATGCACGCCATCCTTGCACCCTGATCTAGGGGCCGCCTTTCGGCTTGAACCCTCTAGGTGGGAATTCTATCCATCATTAGCTCATAACTTCTACATGTCCACTCATCATTTCCCACCGACCTACAAAAATCACAAAACAACTATTGTGATGTCTGCATGTACTTCTGCAATAGATGACAATTGTCCGTAGCATGCTTTTCTCCTATTTGACAAATCACACACCACAATGTAGGCGTCTCGCTTGGTCCTACTTACGCTTCCAGCCTTACTGGAATCGGCCCTCCTCCCGCAAGGTAATTCACGAACACCGGGCAGTGGTCCATATCATGACCCTGCTCCTTACATTTCACACACCACACCTCTTTACGTACTTCGAGTCGAGCTGTCATGTCCTGATCTAGGCAACGGAACCATTTGTTGGCTTGATGCGGCCTCACCGAGCTTTGGTGTTAATTAGCAAAGAAATCCCTGTACTACTGGTAGTTTTGGCAACAACCTGCGGAGCGGGGACTGAGGTCTCACCCAAAGCAGTATGGGGGGATACTAGAACCAAGTTTCCACACCCTTGAGATGTGTGAGGGGTTGACTTAGTCCAACTAGGAGTGCCTTCGCACAGGTTACTTCGCGCACTCTTCTAACTTGTGATCCCTTCATATTCTATTATATTCACCTTCGTGCATCCCTAACCAGGGATTCAGGTACTTCTGCGCTACTTAAGGCAGTGGTTTGCGCTCTTTTCCTAAGTTCCGCCACAGATCTTACTTATCTTCTTATGAGTGTTAGTTAGCTTCGTGTAAGGAGCTACTTATATTAGATTTACTTATTCAATACATTCATATAATTTCGCGCAACAAATAAAAAGTAAGCTTGCAATTCATACCCAATATACTTAAATGCATAAACAAGAAAAGATACACAAAGTGATAAGAAACTTCTCTTTTATTACTTCTTCAATCGGTTACAGACTCGACTCACCTTGCACACTCAACTGCAACGGTCCATGCACTTAGCTGTAGACTACTTGGCCTCTGTGCACTTAGGTGCAGAGCCTTCTCCTACTCTACAACCCAAAAGACTCAATTCTACACTTAGACTCAATGCTTCTATTCCATCAACTTCCTTACTATTATATTACTTCTTACAACTTAGAGCCTCGCTCTATTTATACAATCCCATGGTTTGCGGACCATAGGTAGATCTCTCAAGCTGACATTACATAACAAAATTGAGGGAAAACAACCCTCTAACTCAATTACAACTTCGTGCTCTGTGCTCATAAATCGTGGAGTCTTTACATTGGACTTAGTCAAAACTTGGGATTTAAGCTCCAAAAACTACCTTGGGGGATCCCGCGCCCAACACCGTAGGATGCAATTTCAAACCTTTGAGATCCAAAATTATAGAAATATTTTAAATTCAATATTGAGCTCCTATAAAATGAAAACAAAAAAGTGTGTAGTATTTTTTAAATTTGCATAAGTTTTGTTTGAGAGAGTAGTTTGAATTAATTCAAATGGAATTGTGAATAAAAATTATCATTAATTGATGACCCAAAGAAATAAAATGGAAACACCTAGTAAGAAACCCTAAATCTCTACTATGATACATGAAGAAGAGGAAGAAATGCAACATCATATATCAAAATTACGAGACGAAGTGAAACAAATTTCGCTCTCACAAAAATTAATTGAAGCTAAGATGGAAGGTTTGAAGAATGGACATATGGATTTATATAATATTATATAAAAATGATTGGATATTCTTACAACTACAACCATACAAACAAATGTCCCTCCAACAAGCTAAGAAGGATAATAAATTATGACCAAAATATTACGGTTTGTACAAGGTGTTGCAAAATATTGGTACTATGGCATAAAAATTGGAGCTTCCTACATCTTCGTGTGTGCACCAAGTTTTCGATGTTTCATGCTTAAAGAAGGTTACAGGTGACAAGCTTGGAGTTCAAGCAATATTTCTAGAACTTGGCGAGGAAGGAAAGATCATATATGAGAATTGGAAGTGAGAAGTAGAGAATTGGAAGGGAGAAGTAGGAGCAAGGGGAAGCATAATTTAAAGCCTCAAAGAAATCGAAAGAGCACAAAAGACTAGATGATCAAATGGTCGGGTTTTTAAGGAAATGCAAAAGGTGGTGGGGAAAATACTAATATAAGCTACCATTTAAGTGTTTTGAATGTGGTAGAATAGGACTTTTTTCTTTTAAACTTCCATATAAATTCAAGAAGAAAGAAAAGGTGAAAGAATAGAAGAGTTGATATAAAGTTAAAAAGTGTGAGAAAAAGAGGACTCAAAAGAAAAAGGTATTCTTTTCTAAGGAGGACAATTAGTGAATTGAGTCCAATAGTGAAGAATTATCTAAGGGATAACAAGAGGAGTGCACACTAATGACATTTGAAGGTGACACTAAGTTGGAAGACAAACCAATTTCTGATAAAGGAATGGTGGAAACTAGAGGAAGAGGACGAAGACTCACAAGAATAACAAGCTACTAAAAGAGAAACTCTTGGGAGGTGAAGAAAGTATGTATAACTCCAATAATGAAGAATTTAGAAATTATAAAGTTATTCTAGAAGAGACTCTCAAGCTTAAGGATATTTTAGTTTAACCATTAAAGGATAAACAAAAGAGTGATGATAGAGGGGAGGATGAAAATGAAGCACTAAACCTAGAGGGGTCAAAATGTTAAAGAAAGGCTAGTTTAGATGCATATGATGGATTTGTCATCTCTCTAAAAACTCATCTTGGAGAATCAAGGAGAAAATAGGAGCTTCTTATAAACTAGATAGTTGAATGGGAAAGGAATTATCAAGAACTTGAGGAAGAAGTTGAATCTTTGAGAGAAGATCTTATGAAAATCAAGTCTAAGATGATTTATAACTTATATTCACTAAAGGCTCTGCATAATTGGTTGACACCCTCATCTCATAAAGGCCATGAGCAAGAAAATTTAGTCTAAGATATAAAGAGTACCAGCAAACAAGGTTGCATATCCATGAAACAAGGAGCCTTGGAGGTATGTGAAAGCACTTGAAAGAAAAATTAAAAAGTGACAAAATTACATATAGAGGAAACAAGGAGCTTTGGAGCTATGTGGAAGCACTTAAAGGCAAACTAGTATAATTGAAAAGGTGACCAGACTTAGACAAAATTAGAAGGATGTCAACCCAACCATGGTTTAGACCTCACCTCAACATAGACCTTATAATTACCAAGCAAGAAAAAAATAAATATGAACACATAAATTCAACCTCAACAAAAGCATTAATTTAATCTCAATCATAGAACCTTACAACACTTATCCAAATTCCAACTTTAACTCAATTTTTTTTCTTTTAATTTATGTTATATTGTAAATACTCCATTATAAAATCTGTAAGTCTAATCAAGACATTGTTATTTAAGAACAAAAAGAAAATCAAAAAGCAATAAGTGTAGATGTGGATTCTTCTTTGAGAGTTGTAGGTTTCTTTAAGTAGGATACAGGATCATTATTGGGTAAAAGGTAATCCTGTCGAGGCTATGAACGGCTGCTGGAAGCAGAGGCTCTACCTACGACAAATGAGTATATTTTAAAAATGGTTTACAAAGAAGACTTTGTTTTATTCTTACAGACCAAGTAATGACTGATGTAAACACAAGGACTAAACTTAAGGCAACAAATAATCAAAGTTGAAAATAGCTCAAACAAAATGTCATTGATAGGTTAGAGCATAATGTACTTTATCTTTCCATAATAAAGTTTAATTTTCTAAAAAATTTGTTGTTTTGGAAGCTGAAAAGGTTCAATAGAAACACAGAGATAACTGGTTCTTCCAAGTGAATCGCCAATTGTTGTGGCCACCAACAACCACCCTCCTTATGAAGTATTATTCTAATAGTAAATAAGTGGGGACCCTAAAAAAAAATTAGTTAGTGTTACATTTCTTACAACATCATGGACTTAGGAAAATACCTTGAAAAACCTAAAAAACCTAAGTTTCATAATGAAGAAAATTGAATTTACTCCTTAAAGGATATCACATTGCGCAAAGGATGATAGGATACACCTTCTAAATGAGTTAAAATGACAAAAGGCAAGAATGCGACACGAAACTTCATCGCATCGCATATATTGAAGAGACATTCACATTAAAAAACTTTAAGAAATCGTTGATATGCGATATCGCATATCGCACATTGCAAATATCACAAGAATTACACAAGAATTATAACAATCTGCGATATTGCGATACCACAATAATGTGATACTGCAAAATTGCGATACTGCAATCTTGCGATAAAAACAGCATGATGACATTGCGATATTTCGATACTGCGATCTGCGACATCGCAAAGAAAAAATGCAGGACCCCTCCATCGCAGTTGGTTCTGGCTCATTATTCGAGAAAACCTTTTAGCCAAGATTTGGTCATGTATTTTAATGTGAATTAATGGGTTATTGTCAATTGTTAATGAACTAGGGTGTTGTGTTTTTCGAAGAAATGGCTCACGTAAGGTGGCATATCTTGTATATCTTCGGCATTTAAAAGTTTTCCTGTCATTAGTCCTTTATCATTACTTCCACCTCAATGTAAACTGCAGGAAATAAGGACGAAGCGTTATACAGGGCATTATGCAGAAAACAATGAGGAGGGAAGGCAGTGCTCCAATGAACATTTCAGAAGGCACAATTAATATATTCAATGAAGAGAAAGAGCTGCAGAAATCTTATGAGGCATCTATCACAAATTTCTCATATACAACCATGGTTGAATGGGTAGTGGATGACGCTGATACCAGAAACAAACAGTTTAATTCTCAGGATCAAGAGCTCACGGAACCACTATTTTTACAAATTTTGGGCTTTATACCGACTGAGAGAAAAAGGCGCAAGAGGTAAAAACCACATCAGGGAAGCCCGGATCAACAAACAGAGGCAATTTCCGATGTGCGATTAGTGCTTAGCGTTAATCGCGCATCGCAAAGAAAAATTGTTCGAAAAGGAAGGTCCCTAGTTTCTCAGTCACCTGCGAGCCCCGAAAATTGCAAGAAATCAGCAATAGAAGCAAACTGGAAACAGAAGATTGAAGGAAAAGCAGAAGCAGTCGAAAGATTAACCAAGTTGAAACGAGATTTTTACCAGGCATACATGGTAATGTTACATATTCATTGGATGATTCTCAAGCGTATCATCAATTTTACTGAGAAGATAATGCCAACTCTTGCCGATTTTGTTTGCTTAACTCAACCAAAGGCAGAAGACAGTCAGCCAACTCTACTCAGAAAAATATTGAATGCTTACGACATTAAGGAGTAGATTTAGAAATAGTTAGTAGATTTAATTTTAGAATAGTTTTGCTTAGAAAGAGGATGGTCATTTAAACCGAACCTTCAATTTATGTAAATAACTTATTTAGTTAGTAGTATTTAAACCCTTCTCATGCATTTAGAGAAGGGTCCAGAAATTTATCAAAAACTTGTCCTTAGAACATGCACTTTTGCACCCTCAGAGGAGGTTTTGGTGAATGAATGGAACAAGGTTTATTTGATATTTGCACTTGATATCTACTACTGATGTTGCACTTCTATACTCTTAGTAGATGTTAAATCAAGGAGAGATAAATCAATCATTGCTTGAACCTCATGAGTAGGACTAGTCATAAATGGTAATTTTATTTCTTAACCATTTATGTTTATGCGTTAAAGTGATATTCAGTTTTCAGTTATTTATATATTACATCATGGATGTCTGAGTTATCATTTGGCACTTTTGTATGATGATAACTATTTGTCTATGTTTACTGTATGAATAGCTCATTTATGGGATAAGTTTTAATAGTTGTTTCGTCTAACTTCTTATACGAAGTAGCTCATCTTTATCGAATTCTTTTCTTATGATAGCTGAATGATATTTATTACCAGTTATTGTATGAAATCTTTTTAGATCGCATAGAAGAAAGATCACACCCCAGGTTAGCATAAATTTCGATGTTTTTCTGTTTATTAGAATACATAGCATAACATTAGATTAGATAGAAGTATTCCATTTAGAAAAGAAACACCCATCTTTCTGACACACACACACTAAATTGGGAAATTGGTCCCATATCTCCAGTCGGACCCGCTATACCAAACGGATAAAGAGCTGCCAACCAAGGTCTGGACCGGGCGGGTATCCCCCTTGTTGTCAACCCGATTTTTGGGGCCCTCAATACTTTGTAAAATATCTAGCCCCACTCAAACAATCCATCAAATCTTCAATTCTAGGTAAAGGAAATGTGTACGTGATTGTTATCTTATTGATTTCTTTTGAATCACTACACATTCTCAAGGCTCCATCTTTCTTTGGGATCAACACTTTTGTGACTGCACAAGGACTCAAACTCTCTCTAACCAGTCCCTTGTCTAATAGTTCAAATCTATGTGATGACTGATTTTTCTAATGGGTGGTAATTCATCAGGCAAATCATCTACAATGATATCAAAATATTTGTCTAGCATCTTTTGAATTTCAATTGGTAATTCAAAAACTTTTGTGGAAGTAATTATTACCTTGGGCTTGCAAATCAATGCAAAATTTACCTCTCTGCTGCAAGTACTCCTTTCCACTCAACAAAAGGGTCTTTGGATGAGGGTTTCTTGATGCATATTCTTCCTCCATAGGCAACAATGTATGATTAACACCATCTTTGCTAAATTTGTATATGTTCCTCTTTCCATCATTCATAGCTCCTTCGTCATACTGCCAAGGTATTCCTAGCAATATGTGAGACACATCCACATGCATCACATCACATATAATTTTGTCTCTGTATTTTCCCAACTGCAACTCTACTTCACATTGCTCATTGATTATTAACTAATATCCCTTTTGAAGCCATGACACCTTATAAGGTGTTGGGTGTTTCTTAGTTTTCAAATTCAACTTCTCCACCACTTCCATGGAAACTAAATTATTTGTACTACCACTATCAATTATCATCAGACAATACTTCCCTTGAACCTTGCACAGACTCCTAAACAAGGTCTTTCTTTGTGTTGGTTCACCAATTTCCTTAGCTTGCTTTAGTAAAACTTTGTTAAATACCAAAGACTCTACTTTCTCTGGTACATTTTCTTCTTCTATTATCTTTGTTGTTTCCTCTTCAGTCTTAGCAAAAATTGTTTTCCTATGATTCATTCCTATGTTTTCTGGGCACTCATAAGCTCTGTGTCCCAACTTGTTACATCTGTAACATCTCACTTCTCTTCCTCTACCTCTACCTCCTCTTCCTCTAGGAAAACTCCCTCTGCCACTTGCATTGCCTCCTATGGGTGCATGCTGACTTGAGCTGTTGCTAGCTCCATCTCTAGGTGTTGTATATCTCCCTCTACCACCTTGACTTCCCCTTCCTCGGAAATTACCTCTATTCCTGGTAGATTTCTTCCTCATGAGTTTTTCTTCAGCCTTCAATACCATCTCATAACCCTCTTCTACTATTTTAGGAGACAATACACTTATATCATCTTGGATCTCCATTCTGAGTCCATTTACGTATCTTGCAACCTTCTCATCTGTATCTTCGATTTGTCCTGCTCTTATGCTTACTTTGTAGAATTCCTTTGTGTATTCATTTACTATCATAGACCTCCCTCTAAGATTTTGCATCTGTCTAAACAATGTATGCTCATAATCACTTGGCAAAAACTTACTTTTCAATTTTGCCACCATCCTATTCCAATTCTTAATTGGTTGTTTTTCGAGTCTTCTTCCTTCTGCCTGCACTCCATCCCACCAAAGTGTTGCATGTTCTTTCAATTTGGTGACAACAAAATTCACTTTCTTTCCCTCTTCTGTTTCTTCATAATCGAAGAATTTCTCCATGTCATTTATCCAATCTATCAATTCCTCAAGGCTTAAGCTTCCTATATAAATTGAAACTTCCAGTCTAGGCTTAGATCTGGACCTCAATACTGACTTAAAGAATCTCATCTTAGGAGTTACATCTGCAGGTTCCTCTTGTTCTGCAGCTTCATCTTCAGGCTCACTAACATCTCGAGCATCTGTATCTCTTTCCATTTCCATTGTTTCTAATCTAGCCTGCATCTATTACATAGCCTCCAAGACTTCAACATTTGTAACTCGTCTTCCACTTCTTCGATCACTACCTCTTCCTCCAACTTTGAAGGCCATACTGGATTTCCTTTTCTAATCCTTTAGATCTTGTTCAATGTCAATAAGATTCTCTAATACCACAACTAGTGGCCTGGGTGTAGGTGTAATGGATAATTGTTCAAATCCTGAAATGATCTCCTCAAGTGCAGGTGGAAGTTCTTCTCCAATTTCCCTTGGAGTTTCAGTCATCTGCCTCCAAATTTAACTATTTCTCTAAAAAAAATCGAAATGCTAATCTTACCTGAAAATTAGCAGAAACTCCACTTATCGGCACTCAGAGAAAATAATGTTTTTGTGGATAAAGCTCCTTGGCTTTGCAATCCAAATTAAACCTCGTAGACTTTTACTGTATGACCACAATTGGATCACGACCTCCCCATCGGATGACTACAATTGTCTGGACTTCAATGTAATTAAGCCACACTTGAATTTCTCATCAAGTCCGAAAATTTTATTAACCCCCCTTAACTTTTCCATGTGATATTTGTTGGATCTCGCTCCTCTGATCAGATGACCAAAATCAACTATACTATTAATTTAGTTTAATAAAATTTCACATCTGGTTTTTGGTTAAACCTCGACCCTGACTTGCACACGACTACCATTGATCTAACGGTTCTATCAATCAGACGACTCTACACTTCTCTAGTGTATTCATAGTTTATCCAACCTTTTCCTCCTTCTGCTATGACTTTAGCGCTTCCTCCAAGTTTAGCGCTTCACTAAGGAATTCAAAATTTATCTAACCTAAAACACTGTACTTTGAAAACATTCAATTTATCTTAAGACACAATGAGTGATGAACTTAAATGCAATAACACGAGTTCATATAGAATTCTAATTCTACCGACCAAATGAATAGTGACAATACACAATGATATTTCGAAGGAACTCCACCCTCCAGGATTGACCAATTATGCAAGAATACACAGAGATACATAAGTATTTCAATCCTTTTCCAGTCTAATTCAAATCCAGGCAAATCCTCTTACAATTGTTCAAAATTACATAAATACTTTACATCCAACAATCTGATCCTCAATCTATGGATCGAATCTATCTAATCCTAGTAATTAGCTAAATTTCTTGATATTCTCCTCAAGAAATTCAGCTAAGTTTGAACTACTTGTATTAATTACAAAATTACTCAATAAATATATTCTAACTTAATTCCGATCTAGAAAAAATTGTAAATTGATAGCTAAAGGATCCCACTTCTTTGCTTGTATATTGTTTTTGGATTTTTGGAATAAAATGAAGCCTTTTGTCTTTAAGCCTCATGCTCTTACATCAAAATCAATATGGACACGCTTTAAAATAGGAAGGCCTTTGACCATACCTATTTTCTGTAATAGTAGCACATCATTGAAGTTAATATGGATGAACCTCTGATGCCATAAGTCCACTCTAGAAATGGAAACTATGTCTTCTCAGTAATTTTTTAGTGTAAGATCTACGAGAAAAGGTATGAAAAAATATTGCGTGGTCTTCAAGTCTCACTGAAATTTCTCCTTCTAAATTCAAAAAAATTAACTCTTCGGCTAGAATAGTCCTAACAAATGAGCTTGAAAACTTTATGTGAGTAATACAACTACAATGTTGCATGAATTTTGTTTTCCTTATGCAAGCAGGAATTTGACTGCTAATATCCATTACTTCCAGTTGCCCCATTACTCTCAATTGCACATCCATTCTGCCATATCCACATAGTACAACAAAAGTTTCACAACCCTCTTCAAGGAAAAATTCTTTACGAAAAATTCCATTGCTTTGGAATAAATCGTGAACATAGTGGATTTTCTCTTGACTTTTCAGTGTTTCATGGACTTCATAATGTAAAGTCTACTTGGATCTGATGTTAAATTTCTATCTGGTTGTGCAATTGCAAACAAATGAGTGTAACTTTTCAATTCAAAGACCTTGAACATCCCTTTTGATATATTATAAATCATGCCCCTGCAATTTTGAATATCAAATTCCCAATTAGATATTAGGGACTCAACCTGGAACAACTCTTCGTGGGTTGTAGGTCCATTTTTTATGAATTCAATTTGAATGTGTATAATCCTTTCTCGAGGCTCAGTAACCATTATCAAAGACTGATTATGCAGGTTATAAAGGTAAAAACAATATTTCCATGGTAGCTGGCTCATAATGAGCTCAACATCAGTGTCATTTTTTAAATGTAGACACTGGTTCACAAGGGGCTAGCCATCATTACCAATAATCTAAATTTAGATTGAACAAAACTATATAGGTGCCATTCCTAGCTATATGAATAACACAGTGTGCTATGTGTTATCACCACTTCTTTTGTATTACCTAATCCATTAGTGAATGCAGCTACATGATACTCTTGAAAAATATTTGGGGGATTTTTTTATTGCTACCCAACTCTCGGTCATGGAGGAGATCAAAGTTGTTAAAAGAGGATTAATCCCTTCCCATTATCCCTTTTTGTTGGTGTTCATGAGGTTGGACCTCACTGCTTAAATCCATTGCACTGGTAAATATGTCTCGTCATGCCCATAATATATGATTTGTTGGATTTTCTTCCCCATGCCTCTTAATGTTTTCCATTACCTATTGTTGTCCATTTTCTCCCCTCTGCTGTAAATTTCCTGCCATTGTTTGATAGTGATCTTCTTTATTATTTACCTTCTACCTTTTGGTGTTTTCCATGGCCTCATGCTATTCATTTTCTTCCATATGCTATATAGTTATAACCATTATCTGATCACGATCTCCTTTACTATCTTCTCTTTGCCTCTTATTGTTCAGGTGATATGCCCTGGCAGTCATTAATTCATTGATATTTCTTCACTTGATTTTATCTTATTCTCCAACTCCAGATAGTTACAAATAAAAAGGAACACTCCTTATATAAATAAGGCACCTCTGTTTAAATACCATGTACCCATACAGCTTCAAGATGGACATAATAGTCAAACCATGGGGAGCTATAAGAGATGCTCTAAAAAAAAATCAACAAAACATCTTGACAAATTAAGCTCTCGTGAATAAAGTGTAACTACACAAAGGTGTGGTCATGGAAAACTAATTACATTGAGTGTGTAATGAAAACATATTTCTAGCACGTTTTTAATGCTACCAAGACTCAACACCTTCCTCAAACTCCACAACCCTTGTTACAAAATTTCCACTATTTCTTGTAAATATGAACTCAAAACATTCTAATTGAGCCCATAAAATACATGTGTCCAATCTCACTCATTTACAATTTGTATAGACTAAATTTTCATTCAAATATACATATTTATATAGCATTCAAAATCTATGAATCCACTTATAGAATTTGTTTTTATGCTCGGTGTTCACAAAACTAGTCATTACACAGATTTAAAATTCAGCAATAGAAGAATAGTTCAACGTGTTTTGATCCGGGGCACTTACCATCACCTGCAAATATACACTAGTGTGAAATAAATCACAACTAGCCATATGGGGATATGTGGCACAATAAGTGAGTTTATGAGATGAATATGTAGTCAAAGAAGAGGATAAGTACATCAACAACTTGGTCCAAGCGAACATAACCAATTTGATAAGTATAGATATTTTACATTTTGGAAGGTTTTTCTGCATATGGGTTTAAATTGTGTAAAATCATGATGCTAATCTTGCAACTATTCCTTGGAATCACAAGTGTTTAGTCTATATTCACCAAAAAAGTTTGCCAAAATAATTTATGGGTCCAAAATTTATAAACTTAACACCTAACTGATTTATAATAACATATAACAACCTCATAATTGAGTCCAACAACTCAGAATGAGTGGTCAACAAGATTAAGTAACCCCTGCATGTAAGATGATATTTGGATGAACACAAGTCTGCTCTCCAATAATTCTCCTTGGCTCACAAGCCCATGATGTGCAATATCTGTCATTTTCCAATACATTGACACATACTCCAATATAATTCCATGTAAAAATGCTTATATCCCAATGTATATGAATCTATTGTGAGATAAATGTCATGAACTGAAGTGTTCCCTCATAGAATGCTCCTTGGGGTATAGGTCCATGTTGTTCGGTCTTTATCATTGTCCAATACATTGGCATGTATTCCAATATGCCATGTAAAATTCCATAAATCCAAATGTATATAAATTTGGTTTTTAGATGAGTCTTTATCATTGTCCAATACACTGACACATATTACAATATTCCATGTAACATGCCATAGATCCATATATAGATAAATCTATTTCTAAGATGATATGTCAATGGAAGTAAGTGTGCCCTCCAAGAATGACCTTTGGGGTACACACCCACTTTGTCATTATCCAATAAATTGGTACATATCCCAATATGCCATGTAAAATGGCATAGATCCCAATGTATATAAATTTATTGGGGAGGCCACAATTTCTCCTAAAAAATAAGTGAAATTTCTAGGATGATTTTGAAAAATGGGATGACACATTTTGTAAATGGGTCAACTTTCTAGATTTTGGGTGTAATGGTTATTGGTGGTGTTGAATCCATTTCCACCAACTCCCATATTTTTGAAAAATTTTCTTCTTGATGGCGCTGAATCTATTTCCACCAATTCCCATATTCTTTAAAATTTTCTTCACTTTGGTGGAAATTCTGGCCTATAAATTTATTTCTAAGACTATTTGTGGTTATATACTAAATAGACACATATTCCAATATGCCATGTAAAATAACATAGTTAAAAATGTATATTAATCTATTTGTGATAGGATATGTCCATAAACTCAAATGTTCCCTCAATGAATGCTCATTCACAACAAATCCATGAAATGGAGGTCCAATATATTGATACATATTCCATCGTAACATTTAAAATGACATAGACCCAAATATATTGATTAGCCTTGGTATTGCAACAAGAATGTT
>APFE031712345.1:0-38787 GCA_000404065.3 Pinus taeda
CTAGATTTTGGCACTTGATCTAAATAATGGCACTAGTTGTAGTGCTTATTTGCATTAACACCATGGAAAAGCAACAACGATGTTTCAAAGCACACTTACTGGAAAAGTTGTAATGTTCCAAGAATATTTAAGGATAGCATCTGAACCTCATAGCTATGGTGGGGAAACTAGGGAACCCAAATCTTGGAAGATATCTCATACCAAATCTGAGAAAAAAATAAAAAAGGGAAAAAATCAAAATCTATAAATCAAGAAATGAATTGTTTACAAATCAAATACAATTCAAATATAAATGCCTTCAACACCGAGATAATAAACTACCATCTTAGGCGGTCATAGGTTTTGGAGAGATCTAGCTTCACCAACATACCTCAAAGACTCCATTTTGTCTGAATCCATTGTAAGATTTCTTGTTCCTTTGTCCATATGCCTAGGAACTTACATATCAGGGCATGATCTTTCATGTACAGGTGATATTTTTCCATCCGATTGTTTGGAATGACAAACTTTGGCTTCTTGGTAGCCTTTGGGAGACGCCGACTACGCCCTCGCACCTGCCATTATGCACCCATGACTAGGGTCTCCATCGTTGCTTATGGATTTGGATCCTGACCCTCCTTTCTTACCTATGAGGCACTTTCCCTACTAACCACATCACGAAAGGAGCCCCCCACCCTACAAGGGGCCACTCATGGAGCAACAGCTCTGCACGATAGATTGAAAATCACTTCCTATCGTTGATGTAGATAGTCTTGGCTTGGCCAACCAGCCTAAAGTGGCCTGTGTCAACCTTGCAAACTTTTGTTGATGCCCTGACAAACCCTAGATTCATTTATTGCTCCCTACCTACTACACCTTAACATACTATAACCATTGTAATGTTACATTTAAAAATGGTAAAGTAATAATTTAAATCAACAAATTAAAATTAGTAATAATAAAATAAATTAATGTACGCCATAATTACAATACTTCAATTTACACCTTAAACTTATATAACTTATAATAGTCATATTTAAAGTAACCGAAAGTGCAATATTATATATATATATATATATATATTATATATATATATATATATATATATATATATATATATATATATAACTTAATTATAGGAATCCTTATTATGAGGAAGAAATGTAATGAGTAAAAAATGTAATTTCCTTTTTACAACAAGTAAGAAATGTAACTTTTTCACATGGCAAGAAATAGTACTATTGATATTACATTATGTGTAATTCATTCTACTTTCCATTTACATGTGATATTTAAAACAAAAATATATTTATAACAAAAAATATTTTACCATCAACCATAAGTAAAAATTTCAATATCCATATTAAATAACATAATTTTATAGATACTTAATATAGAGAAAAATAAAGTAATTGAAACTGAATATGTTCTTATATTTTCATTTTAGTGAGAAAGATTGAGAGAATTCTTATTCCATTAATAGTTGCCTTTTAATTCAATGTATAAGGGATATCTGTAATTTTTTCAATGTTTAATAGGGATTTGATATGTAATATTTTAGAAAACATTAATAATTAAAATAATTTAATGTATACATACAGGAAAAAAATAAGGGTCATATTTTAACATTTTAATGTGGATAACGTGAATTATAAATAAAACATTTCAATGTCAACTACATATATATTACACTAGCCTAGATCCATCTTAACTCCAAATCTACCATGTGCCTAGAGGGATCAAATATATTTTCACCCTAAAAAATGTTTGCATCTCAAGGCATTTCATCCGTCTCGATGCTTGGTAGATCCAAACTTAATATGGATCTAGGTTGCAGGATATAAAAAAGTTTGGCTCATGTTTTTTAAATTTAACAATAGATTGAATTTTATAAACCAACGTTGAATTAGTTAAATTGTACTTTTGAATCATTTATTATTAATAATATTTTATATTAAAAATTTAATGAGTTACACATTTTCATCTTATTAAGAACTAACTAAATTATTTTACCTTTAATTACTTTTTCCTTGTGAGTATTGAAATATTTTATTAATGACGTTAGATTGAATATCAATGAACTATCTAAGCAATAGAAAATTATTTATCGTAATTTTATAATCATAGTTTCACCCATACTAAACTTTGTGATTTATAAAAAGTATATTTGCATTATTTTTAAAGTAAGTCATTTTGCATGCAATTTCATATATAAAATTTAGATATAAGTTCAACAATACATAGTCGATAATAAATATTATTTCATAAAAATAAACATCATGATGATAACCATCTAACAAAAATAAATATCATCTAAGACACGCATTTGAATTCACCACCATCATCTAATTATATACATATCTAGCACATATAAACATCATTAGATAACAAACAAATCTAATAATCTAATAAGGCATCATCATCATGATAACATCTAACAAAATACAAATATTGTAATCTAACATCATCACCACACACATCCTTAAATTAATATAAACCTCATGTCAAATAACTTATATCACATGCACATCTATCAGCAAGCACATTAGATGAACATATCTAACATGATCTAAAAATATACATATCAACAACAACATATAAATTAAGTACATAAATATGAACAAAACATATGCATTATATATATATATATATATATATATATAAGTCAAATAACTACATCAAGTCAAATAAGTGCAATCAAATATCTAATACAACAGACGTAGTAGTGTCAGCCTAGTCTCTAGTAAAAGACAATGGACGGTCAACTACTACCTCAACATGGTTTGTCAAACTCTAAGGTCGAGGAGGTGGCTAGTATTCTCTTCCAGGAGAAACATAAGGCACATCCACTAACTTTGGCATCTCATCATCAAGCGACTGATGCGGAGGTGTACTACTAGAAGGATCACTAACACCCTAACAGTCATGATCCGATGGGGTGGTACTACCAGAAGCACCATGATCACCACCCTCATTTGATGTATATGTCACTGCATGCCCTACATCCTCCATCGCTATCAATATCCTACCAGCTCTGATGATATACTGCATAAGAGAAATCATCTCATGCGAACAATCCTTGTAACATTCCACAAACCTAAGATTTGCGCTGATATATTGAGCCCTCGCAAGGCGGACTCCCTCATCAGAGAAAACTTTCGCTAATCTGTCATAGTATTCCATCAAAAATCGTAGACCAACCCTACAGAACTCGATGCCCATGCCCACCTAAGGATGTGCCTCGATCTCTTGGGCCTCGCCCATATCCTAAAATCCTCTATCCAGTGGTGGGGGAGGAGGCATGACCCCATCGAATGTGTCGATTTCTTCAAAATATATTTTACACAAAAATAATTAGATAATTTCATTAAACAATTTTATAAAACAAGTTAAAGAATGTGCTAGAATAAATTTTATTCTAATTTACTAAAACAATGAAATAAAACTAGATTAATTTAAACAAAACATGAATATTACCTTGATCATCTAGAGTCTCAGTCGATGTGAAGAGGATTTTGGGACACTGTCTCCAATCAATCCATGCATACAGAAATTCCAATGCAACAAGCGTATGGTCATCCTCATTGGACAGTAGTGCCAGTGCCTCAGCAAAAATCCTGGTAAGATACTCTTGCAAGCACCTCTTGGGCATCATCTACCCCTGCATGTGTATCCGAACCTCAATGATTGGACTAGGAGGGATACGGTCAAATGTAGGCCTCGTCTCTAGAAACCTTTCAAAAAATAAACAAAAAAGCTCTGAAGTGAAAGGGAAGGTTTCCCTCCCATCTCTCAATGCACGACATCTATCTAAAGCCCTGCAAAACTGCCTCAAAAAAATGGCAAACCATCTAATGCAATGTGGCACCTGAATTAAAGAATCAACATAATACAAAAGAGGGAAACTAATGTGATGTCCATTACTACTAGTATGCACAATAGTGGTGACTAATAACAAGAGTCACCTAACCTCCTGTGCAACAAAAGAAGAAATTTGTAGTTTTCGACCACGGACCTGAAAATTTAATGGACAAACCGCATGAGGCCCGACATATCTCTACGTGTAGGCAAGTTGAGTCTTGGCTACAACCCCACGTGGGACATTAGGGAACTATGAAAAATATCCCCCTCTTGGATAGGCCAGTGATAAAGTATATGTCCTCCTCAATGGGCGTATACCACGCCCCAGGACCAACATGGAAATCCTTCTCCTGGACACTCCGTCGATGAATTAGATGCACCAATAAGACAGAGTGTGCCTTCATGGATGTATCCTCCTCATAGTAATTGAGTAGGCCTACACTCATTAAGAGAGCTCAGGTCACTACATTAATACAACAAGGGTATAAATCCCTCTCCCTCTCTCTGACCTCCCAAGGTTAGACAATGTTGTATGGGTCCGCCTACTTCTACTATTAACGTCTCTGCTACATGATTGACATATAAAATACATCAGCCTCATACGTAAAATTCATTTTTTTTAATTAAATAAAACATGTTTTTATAAATATGGAAACATAACTCTCAATTAAAAATAAAATTCATTGTGCACTCAAACCACAGTCATGCACCAGCTTTGGAGTGCTTCCAACTATAACCACACCGATATCGGTGTGCGCATAAGTATGTCACACCATTGTTGGTTCACAAAATTAATAGCAGTGTGTCACACTTGTGCACTGGTGCACACAAATAACCTTTTTCGCACCAGTACAAAACGTTCAGGTTATTGAACACACCGAGCTATAGCTATATTTTTAAATATTATTTTTGCAGTGTGCTTGGTAAATATAAATACACCACGAGTGATGCACCGATGTAAAATTTATCTATTTCCCAAATCTTTTTTCATTTACAAAACACACAGCAATAACCGAGGTGTGTTATCTTCATTAACCAAAATGCGGTGCATCCTATAAATTTACAAGATGCACTGCTATAAATGCGAGCCAAACATATCAAATGCACCGAGTAAGGAATTTTATTTTTTCAAAAGAAATGGAAAATTTAACCTAATTTGAAATTCTAATTCGCTAAAAAATTAAATTAGAGAGAAACATAGACATTACCTGGACATTTGGTCGTCAGGGAGGCATTGTGGACACGTAATGGAGAAAAAAAAAATTAGAATGGTTTGAAAATATTTGAAATTCAAATAGTGAGCACAGTACAGAAGGATGGTGAGAAAGACGAGAACCGATGTCAAGGCACCTGCATGAAGCAAGAGTAGCACCGATGCTTTAGAGCTCTCCATCAATGTAGATGGTAGAAATAAAATTTACAACTAGGAGGGTTTTTTTTTATTTTACGCTCCTATAGTGTGTTTCTCTAACTGCACTAGGGCGGAATAGATACAAGCGCACACATTTTTTTTAAATTAAAAAATATACCACGGTGCTTTCTTGAGATTCCCCAGGGTGTTCTAATATAGGTACCGCATTGGTGCTTTGTTTTACTATAGCACTGCTTTATTTTTAAAAATTAAAAATCCCCTAGCGGTGCTCTTTAGAAGAAGCACTAATGCATCATTGGAAAATAAAACCACATTTTTCTTAAATTTAAAATTGTAGCAGTGCCCCTCAGTGGTATGCATAAGGTTGTTTTACTACATGAAGGGCACAAGTGCTATAGACTATTCAAGCACCAATGCATTATGTTATTTAGCACATTGTATTTTTTATTTTATTCTATAAAAAAAAATTCCATGGTGCACCATGTTCTATGCAGCGTTGGTTCTTATATGGATAGTAAAGCACTAGTACATTTGTAGATTTTAGATGCATCGTCTAAAATCATCCGATAAAACATCTTCTCACCCACCTTCACAAGTGACCTCCGCTAGAAACAAATTTTTGGCTTATTTTTGTAGGGGCTTCCACAAAAACCTCCACTAGAAAGTCTCTTCCTAGTAGTGCCTATAGAATTTTTAAATGGAAAAGAGTATTAAATAAAATAATAAGAGATAAACACACTAGCAATATATGTCTTGTTGTCAATGTCAAGAGCACTAACCGAATAAATTCCCCCTCACTTACCTAAAGGACCTGCTTAGAGCATTCTATCAATGGCAATGTAAAAGCGCCAAACAACGGAAGGCCCAATCACAAAATTAACCTCTTTTTTATTTTAAGATGATTTGCTTGATACTAAAAAATACCAAAAATAAATCTTCCTCCACCAACAGAATTATCTCGCATCAAGGCTCGCTCAGCCAATGGAAAATTAGAAATAAGATTTCCAACAATTAGAAAATTATTTTTGAATTTATAGGAAAATATAATTATTCAACATTTTCCAAAAACTTTGGTTGAAATTGCAAAAACTCAACAAAATAATATAGATTCAATGCACTTTGACTATGAGGCGAATATTATAGTCCCTAGTGAGGTAGGGACTGATAAGTAGTTTTCATAAAGAAAACAAATTTTCTTGTAGCCACTTAAATTACACTCAATTAACAAGAGAGTAGTTATATGTATAAAATATTGCACACACGAAAAAAAGTAAAATTAAGAATATATATATATATAATATATATTATATATATATATATATATATATATATATTCCTAAAGGGGGTTCTGGTTTCAAGAAAGGGTGGAGAAAGGGTTCTCATCATCCCACCAAGCCACATGCCAACAAACGTGATAGCATCGATCAAGGTCTCGGTGATGCATGCACGAGGCATTGGGGAATTTCATTACCCACTACCCTCTAACCCATATGGTGTTCCCTTCACTCATGGTGATTATTACAGATTTAGCGGAGTTCATAGCCTCTAAAGAATTTCTCTTGCCCAGTAAACACATCTTGTTGAGGGGAGGCATTAATTGGGCATCCGGTGATTATTATGTAGATCATTATTGCAAGAGAATGTGGATTAATTGGTGGTCTGGATGGTATTATCATAGTATTCCTTCACTCCGTCTCAAAGCTTTAGTTCTCTGGTGAGTAGGCGAGCAGTTGGGATTTTCTGCTCTCATCTCAATTATCTAGGTTGGCAATCTAGTCCTTAGTCTAGTTGGATTCAAGCATGGGGAAGGCTAGTTAAAACAACAAGAAACACACTATAGCTGGATTGACTTAATAAGTCAAGAAGATTAGAAGTGTGGCAGATGTTAAGGAATTGAGAAAATCATAATTTAGTCTAATCAAAGCTTATTAAGAAAAAAAATTGATCAATAAAAAATTGTTAAAAAAATTGTCCCTACATTCATAAATCCACGTTTTTTTGGTTTGAAATAAATCCATGAATGCATGGATAATTTTCTTAATAAACTTTGATTAGACTAAATTGTGATTTTAACTCATACTCTATTGTATATATATATATATGTATGTTAAAATTATAATTTAGTCTACTGAAAGCCTATTAGGAAAAATTACATTCTAATCCAAGCCTATATTAAAAAAATTGTCCATACATTTATGGATCCATTTCAAACAAAAAGACAATTGAATCGTTTACAAATTTAAAATACAAAATGTTATTGAACATTTGACACTTTCTTTCTACTTAAAGCTTCCTTTATACATATTTACACAACTTCTTATAAAGAAAAGGACATATCTTGAACCGGCCTATCTTCAAAGAAATTTTATTTAAAAAGCCCTCAACCAAACGAAACCTATTAAATAACTATTTCAAATATTATTAAACAAAAAAACACCAAACCAAACCATACTTCATAAATTCATGATTCGCATTTTAAATTATTTCTCACACCATCGTTTATAAGAAAATTATAATGGTTTCCATCCCAACGTAGAACCCATATAAAAAAATTATAATGGTTTCCATCCTCAACGTAGAACCCATATTGTGTGTATAATCTCTTGCAGTAAAATATTGTAAATATGAAAGCGAGTCAGGGTAGAGTTCTTAAAGGCCAATGGTAGAGTTCTTAAAGGAATTGGCCAATGCTATCATAAACAATGTCATCTCGATCCCAAATTGACTATATATATAGAAGTTATGTGTATAATATTTTTATTCAATAGCATGTAAACATTCTTTTAAATAATTTATTTCACATATCCATCAATAAATTGTAGTATAACAAATTGAAAATTTAATAAAAAGATATTACAATTTCGATAATGAAAGAGAATAAACCCAATTTAAAATGTTAATATTTTTCAAATCTAATAAATAATGGTATAAGCAATTGAAAAATTAATAAATGATATTACAATTTGTATATGGAAAGGAAATAAACATAATTTAAAATTTTAATATTTCTCAAATCTAAATGTGATAAGAAAAGAGTAATATCTAATAAGTGAAATGAGTAATAAAATTATTTATACATATTTTTTATATTTTTTTTTGTAAGCTTTAGTAGGATTCTCTGATTTTCATGTCCATTACATACCCTACAACGGGGAAGGGTAGCCCAAGATTTGAACCCAAGACTTCCGGTTCGATGAAACTTCATTTCCACGACTACTGTCGCTTGAGTCTATCCCATGCAGACATACATATATTTTTATATTTTAATTATAACAGTAAATATTCATAAAATTCTTAAATTAATATTTACTTTTTAATTAACTTCTTAACATAGTATAAGAGGAAAAAATGATTTAACTTGTTTTTATTTTTAATTAAATTTATCATTTATTTTATAAAATTTATATATTTTAATGTAATTTTATGATGCGTAAATTATTTTTATAATTTTTATATTAAAATACCTATAATATATATAATATATAAAAAGTTTATAATATTCATTATGAAAAAAAAAAAAGGTTTACAATTACATTAAACTAGAAAAAGTAAAATATTCTTGCTTAAT
Organism: Pinus taeda; assembly: GCA_000404065.3. Lineage (NCBI taxonomy): Eukaryota > Viridiplantae > Streptophyta > Pinopsida > Pinales > Pinaceae > Pinus > Pinus taeda. The sequence continues at coordinate 8,781 of APFE031712345.1, forward strand.
GAATATGGTACTCTTTTAATAAGGTTTGGCTGGTTTGGTCTATTTACATTATAGCTTATCACGATAGCTAATTTTCCTTTCTGCATGTAACAATAGCCATACATACTACTAACATGGTCACTACTATATGGTCACTTGCGATACTATTAATTATAGTTTATAAGGTTAGTTATAAAAAAGAAAATAAATGTTTATAATTACACTAAACTAGAAAAAGTAAGATATTTGTGCTTAATGAATAGTGTACTCCTTTAATAAGGTTTGGCCTATTGACATCACAGTTTATCACATTAGCTAATCTTCCTTTCTTCATGTAACAATAGCCATACATACTATTGACATGGTCAATGCGATATGGTCACTGCAACAGTATTAATTATAATCCATTTTTCAGTTGCTGCAAAAGTGTTTAGCTTAGAAAGTATTACTCCATTTTTTTTTATGATAGTCATGATTCTTTGTTATAGCAACTCTAGCATCATCATTATCATAAATATAAATACTTCAATACCTAAAATATTAGGACCTTTTTCATCAAATAAATCAAGTCACATAATCAAAATATATCTCTATCTGAAATATTATTTTTTACCGATTATCATGTCAAGTGAGTAATAATATTCTAAGCATTATACCTCTGGACCTTCACACACTTTTTTGCACATGTATAAGTTTAAGTAAAAACATTTTTCATTAGTCATCAAATACTTAACCATAACTATGCAACAAGTTAACTATTATGTACAAGGATACTTCTAATACATTTAATCCAAATGAAAAATCATGCAAATATATTTGCACAACCATGATGTTTCTTGTTCTTGTCATTATTCTTGTTGCAAAACCATAGCTATTAATATACTTTTTTGTTTTAGTACAAAATCATTAGTTTTATTACTCATCTTTCAACATATATAAATAATATAAATCACATTTATCCATAATTCACATGCATTAAATAAATGCATTCAATTATAAAATTTTATTTGTTGTAATACCGGTGGTAATTTTGTAAATATAAAATTACTGCAATTAAAAAAACTAAACTATGGATTATATATATATATATAATTTTGATTTTTGATTGATGTCATGTGGACGAAAAAGACAACAAGGCTAGAGAGAAAGAGCTCACACCCAGGTGGTTATTCACTTATTGGATTAGGTAGTTACCTGCATAAAACTTCTCATTAGGAAATAGGAAAATATTTTCCAAAAATGGGCCAAGAGGGTATGAGGAACCTAAGCCTAGATAAGAAGAAAAGAGGAAAATATCAGAAAGAATTAAAACTCTAGAGTTGGTTGGCCAGCGGAGTCTGGTTAGAGCTGGTAAGCTCAGAAAAATTGAACTAAGGCTAAGTATGGTTATAATCAGATAGCATGGATAACACCGCAACTAAGTATGGTTATGATCAGATAACCTGGATAACCACTTGCGGTGTGAAGCAAACTTGAGGGAAAGTGCATTTGTGTGAACTGACCTCAAGGTTGGGAGAAGCACTTTTTTCCAGGTGATTGAGACTCGACAGTGAATAAGCCAATTTTAGAGAAGTATAATACGCTTATTTTTCTTAAAATAAAGAGAACAAGTTTATTTTGATTTTAGATATGTGGTATGGTGATACAATAAAATATTGGTTGTGTACTTGAAAATTAAGATTTAGTACTAGAAGGGAATTTAAAGGAAATAAAGAGGAAACTAATAAATGAGAATTGTTTTTTCCATAAAATTTATACTATAATATCTATGAAAAATCCAAAGGACTGTAGAGAACGTTACAGGTTGAGGAAAGACAGGATTTGCCAGATGAATGGTTAGTCTCCCCACCGGTTGTTGAAGCAATAATAGGTAGACAGTCCCTGGCTCTCGTAGGCAAACGACGAGTCAGTTAACAGAGAAAAGAAATCGGTACAAGTAATAATCACTGAAATTTTTCTTTCTTTTCTTTACACTTTTTGAAAATAAGAAACACATTCAATCTTAGTAATGCCATAAACCACTTAAACTATGAAACTAGGAACAATAAAGTAACCCTAGTTTTCTGGAATTAATAGTGCGATAATATGAAAGATGAGTATATGAATAAACGAATTTGAATCAGCCATGATAACCATATATCCATAAATATATCCTAAGTAACATAGATTTAATTGTGTGATGTCGAGAAGAAATATTATAATTGTATTTTTGCACAACCATTCAGATTTAAGTATTAACGTAATTGAAACAAGAATATAACTGGTCTTGGAATGTTTGGAAAATTTAAAACTACTAACCCACAACATACAATATCAAATAATTACAAGTGTTAGACTTCAACACTACACAGTAGTTTCTGACATCATTCAAGACATGCAAGCTGCACGGTAGCCCTTTTGACCAAAACCATAACCCCAAAGGGGGAGATAAGAAACCACCAATCATAAATGACTAATGCATAAAATTTGAATAGCATACGAATGTCCATGGTATGGAAGATGTTAGGGTCCAACCCTAACCCCCTTATTTATGTAATAGGGTCAGAGTCATAGTTATAGTTAGTTAAAGAGTCAATAAAGTCCATATTAATAATTGTAAGTGGTTGACTCGCATTTAAAGAAAGGGACCACGGTTAGTTGCAAACGAGCCATGGTATTAGATAGATGGTATTAAGAGAACCATGGTACTGACCCATTATATTGCATGTATGAATCCTATATAAAGGATTGGAACTCCCCATTGAGGAGCATCCTGTCTTATTTTGTAATCGAGCCCTCCTCTATTGGAGGTTGCCCCCTCGAAGAGGCAAGTGAAAATTGCTTTCATCTCTGAATAATAAAATACATGATGTTATTTCTCATTTTTTTTTGTGTTTTGGGTTGTGTTTCTTCATATATTTGGTATTTTGGCATCTTCTCGCAGGTCAAAAGCATAACAAGTGGTATCAGAGCACTTTCCAGGGCCGGTGGTATCTCCATTTTTAGTAGATTTTTTTTTGGGTAGAGACGTGTTCTGGCATCTTTAAACCACGGGATCTGTCATTGAGCGCATAAACCTACAGATTTGGGGAGGCATGCACGTAGGAAATACAAGAGGTGGTCACACTTGTTGGACTCCCTTGTAACCCCTATAGGTACCCCTTCGAGTAGTAGCGCATTAGACAGAACCACACATAGATTGTCTTCCACGTACCCTTTGGGTATATCAGAAGCCCCGTAGGCTTACCTGAAACCTCGTCGTAGATAAACCGTCGATCATCTTACTGCTACAGTACATTGAGAACAACACTCGAGGAGAATACTCGCTCGTATGATAGGGTAGTCGGGTAGTACGGCTAAGGGTACAGTTGATCCTCCTTAGTTAGTGCCCTGAAAGATTGGGCCGAGTACTATAGTTGGACCCTTATGTTATTGCGATCTGTACCACATGACACTCCTTGAGACCATAGTTCCCTCGTCTCTCTGAATATCACCCATCATCTTATTTTCTAGATCAAATCTAGTAGTTGGGGTTCTGTCGCCACCACAACAATCAGATCCACCTGTTCAGGGTCTATTGCCACAATACCATTCAAATCTAGTGGTTGGGGTTCTGTCACTGTCGTCGTCCAACTCACATTCAGTAGCTGAGGATTTCGTAGACAGATCTGACCATTTGTGAAGGGAGGCTTGTGGCTCTTATACCCTAGGGCGATTCTCACAGGACATTGGGCAAGAATAACTTTTATGGAAATTGGCTATTGTAGTATTGATAAGCAAGGAGTAAAACTCATTTTAGAGTAAAAAAATAAAAAATTTGAGGCCCTCTTAGGATGCTTATAAGAGACTTAGTCCATAAGAATCAGGACGGCGAGCTAAGCGAGGTGGTACCATTCTCTTGTTAGCTTCAATTTTTGGGTGGTTCCAAATTTTTTCACAATGATGACAAGTGACCCAGATCTGTGTATGGTAGAAACTAGAGCTCAAGCCATGGCCAATGAGAAGATGGAGACCATTGAAAAATGGTTGGAGGCTTTAACGGTGCAGATCAAGACATTAACAGACACAGTAAAAAAGGGCAAGTTGGCATTACAATCGGAGGCATATGCTTTTAATGAAGACCATGAAGGAGAATCTAGCCATCATCTTCACTTCCATGGAAATCACCAATATTCCCACCCTTGACCACCCAAGTTGGACATGTACAAATTTGATGGCTCTAATCTGGCAATATGGCTATCACAAATGGACCAATATTTCACTCTAAATCACATTGTAGATGATGATACTAAGCTACATGTGGGAGGCCTTTACTTGGACCAAGAAAGATGGCAATGGTGGCAGTGGCATCAAAAATGCTATCCAAGGACAATTACTTGGTAGGTGCAAAATCCAATTGTGACCTCTTTAATCGTGAATCTAATTTTTTGGGTCATCTTACTAAGCTCAGACAGACGGGCACAGTAAATGACTATATTACATCTTTTGAGACATTAGCCTTCTGCACAGCAGGTCTGGGAGATGAATTCTACTTGGAATGTTTTATAAGTGGTCTCAAAGATGTCATCCAAGCCCACGTCTGGATGCACCACCCAGCCACATGAATGGAAGCTTGCACAAAGGCTATTGAAGTGGAACATGCTTTAGCGGCCCAGTCTCCTCGTCCAAATTTCATAGCCAAGGGACACCCCACCCAGGCTCAGGGCACTACCCAAACACTTAAGATTCAAAAGATGTCCCCCGCAGAAATGGTTGAAAGAAGAAAGCAATTATTGTTTTACTACTGTGATGACAAATACTCCCCGAGGCATAAATGCAAGGAACCCAAATTCTTTCAAATTGATGCTACTGATCACAGTTCATCTGAAGAAGCCCCACCCTTTGACGGACTAGAGGAGGAAGATGAGAACAACCAGCAGGACAATGATCTCCCAGCTACACCAGAAGAACCAATTATCTCACTCCATGCTTTGGCAGGCATTTCTTCTCCCCAAACTCTCAAAATCAGAGGTTTTATTAAACATCGCCCTATAGTAGTATTGATTGATAGTGGCAACACACATAACTTTATCCATCAGAGAGTCATAGGAGATGTGCATTGTTTTGTCAAAGAAGTCTCTAATTTCCAGGTCTGGATTGTTGATGGGGGAACAATGAAATGTGAAGGCCGCTGTGAAAATATCAAACTTTAGATGGGAGATTACCACCTAAAGACCCACATGTTTGCCATCAACATGAGTGGTTGTGACATTGTCTTGGTGCTGAATGGCTCCGCACACTAGGCCCAATCACAATGGATTTCCAGGAGTTATATAGGAGGTGTAAGCGGAAGGACCACATGCATACCCTACACGGACTCCACGCATGTACTCCTTCTATCATCAGCTCACATCGAATGTAAAATTTGTTTAAAAAATGGGAAATCATGGAGGTATCGCCCAATTTAATGCCATCCAGGCCATCGAGCCCACTACTCTTCATATTCATCTTGAGATGCAACAGGTCTTAAATATCCACCTGTAGGTCTTTGACAAACCTCATAAGCTTCCACCCTCTAGAGGGGAACATGATCATAGCATCACTTTGGTCCCAAGGGCATAACCACTGAATCTGTGCCCATATAGATACCCTTTCGCCCAAAAGAATGAAATTGAAAAAAAGCATCAAGGAACTCCTGGAAGCCTAGCATCAGTCCTTATTCATCACCTGTGGTCATGGTGCTCAAGAAATATGGGGAATGGCGCATGTGTCCAGACTTCAGGGCCCTCAACAAGCTTACGGTCAAAGATAAGTTCCCCATCTAGATTGTTGATGATCTGTTGGATGAACCAATGGTGCTCAATTCTTTACTAAGCTAGATCTTCGCTCGGGCTATCACCAAATAAGCATGAAAGAAGTAGACATTCCCAAGACTGCTTTCCGAACTCATGAAGGCCATTATGAATCCTTGGTCATGCCATTTGGTCTCTGTAATGCCCCATCCACTTTTCAGAGCCTCATGAATCACCTGTGCAAACTATATCTCAGAAAATTTGTCCTCGTTTTCTTTGATGATATTATCATCTATAGCCTTGCCTAGGAAAAACATCTTCATCATGTAGACCTGCTCTTGCAACTACTCCAGAAGCATAAATTATTTGTCAAATTGTCCAAGTGCTCTTTTGGCATGAAAGAAGTCGAGTATTTGGGCCACATTGTGCAGAATGAAGGTGTCAGGGTGGATCCCAAAAAGATCTAGGCAATGTAAGATTGGCCCCAACCAAAGACCTTGAAGAGTTTGAGAGGATTCTTGGGTCTCACCGGCTATTGTCGCAATTATGGTACATTGCTAGACCCCTCACTCACCTTCTCAAGAAAAATTCATTCCTTTGGACTAATGAAGCACAACAGGCGTTTATATCTCTCAAACAGGCCATGTGTTCCACTCCCGTATTTGCACTACCCGACTTCACCAAATATTTTTTGATTGAATGTGATGCTTCAAGTATGGGTATTGAGGATGTCTTAATGCAGGAAGGTCAGCCCTCGGCCTTCACCAGCCAAAAAATACGTGGGAAACATTTGGGACAATCTACCTATGAGAAGGATATGATGGTTATCTTACATGCAACGGATACCTGGCAACCATACTTATTAGGGCGGCGTTACCAAATCCGCACTAATCATCAAAGCCTTAAATAGTTTTAGGAGCAACGACTATCCTCGCCACACCAAAATAAATGGCTAACCAAAATGATGGGATATGATTATGAGATAATTTACAAGAAAGGGCGCAAAAATGTCGTAGCGGATGCTTTATCATGCCAATTTGAGCAGGACAGCACCCTGTTAGCTATCTCTCTTCCGATTCCAGATTGGATTGAAAAAGCCCGCAAGGAATGGTTTTCACATCCTTTGCTCTCTGAACTCATTAATAGCTTGCAAGCAGATACTAAATCCACAGTGTGCTATTGTTGGAAGGATGAGATTCTTCACTACAAGGATAGAGTAGTCATATCACTGACATCCACCCTCAAAACGCGCATTTTGGCAAAGTTGCACTCATCTCCCACTGTAGTCCATGCAGGATTTCAAAATACTTATGCTCACACTCATCGTTCTTTCTTTTGGATAGGCATGAAAACTGAAATTCTTACTTTTGTAGCTGAATGTGATGTGTGTCAATACCACAAAGGAGAAATAGTCAAGCCCCCAAGCACTTTACAACCATTACCCATCCCTACCTCAATCTAGACGGATGTTCCTATGGATTTCATTACTAGTCTTCTGAAGTCAGGCAACAAGTCAGTCATCATGGTGGTTGTGGACAGACTTTCTAAGTATGCTCATTTTTGTGCCCTACCCCACACTTTTACCCCCACTTTGGTGGCTCAATATTTCATGGACCAGATCTTAAAATTTCATGGCATGCCCACTTCCATTGTGTCTAATCGTGACCCGATCTTCACTAGTAACTTTTGGAAGGAACTTTTCAAGATACAAGGCACCCAAATCCAACTAAGTACCTCCTATCATCCCCAAACTGATGGTCAAACTGAAGTAGTCAAGAAATATCTAGAGACCTAACTTAAGTGCTTCACTTCAAAAAAGCAACATCAATGGGTATAGTGGTTACCTTTAACTGAATGGTAGTATAATACTAACTATCATGTCGCTACCAAGATGACTCCATATGAAGCAGTTTATGGTCAACTCCCCCCTTCACCTACTTCTTATATCCCTAGATGCTCTAAGGTGAAAAAAGTGGATGAACTCCTACAGAACCATGCAACCATGCTAGCCCGTCTCAAAGATAATCTCCATCAAGCTGAGAATTGCAAGAAGAAACAAGTAGACAAACATCACTCGAAGCGCACATTTCAAGAAGGGGATCAGGTATTCTTGAGGTTGCAACCATACAAGCAAACATCACTCAAAGAGAAGGGCCATCAAAAATTATCTCCAAAATTCTACGAACCTTATCAAATACTTCAATGCATTAGAGAAGTAGCCTACAAGCTAACCTTACCACCCACTCCAAAAATCCATCCAGTCTTCCATGTATCATGCCTCAAGAAAGTGGTGGGGAACAATTGCAGAATTCAAACCAGTCTACTTGAATTGGATGAAGAAGGTTCAATCTGTCTCCAACCTGAACAAGTCCTTGACACATGAGAACGACATATGTTCAGCCGCACGATCAAGGAAGTCCTTGTCAAGTGGAAAGACACCTCTCCATAAGATGTGCCTAGGAACCAACTACTATTCTTCAACAGTTTCTGCAACTTCAGTCTTGAGGAAAAGGTTGTTTTTATGGGGGAGGGCATCTTAGGGTCCAACCCTAACCCCCTTATTTAAGTAATTGGGTCGAGCCATAGTTATAGTTAGTTAAAGAGTCAATAAAGGCCATATTAATAATTGTAAGTGGTTGACTCGCATTTAAAGAAAGGGACCACAGTTAGTTTCAAACCGGCCATGGTATTAGATAGATGGTATTAAGAGAACCATGGTATTGCATGTATGAATCCTATATAAAGGATAGAGACTCCCCATTGAGGAGTGTTGTATCTTATTTTTTAATCGAGCCCTGCTCTATTGGAGGTTTCCCCCTCGAAGAAGCAAGTGAACATTGCTTTCATCTCTTAATAATAAAATACATGTTGTTATTTCTCATTTTGTTCTGTGTTTTGGGTTGTGTTTCTTCATATATTTGGTATTTTGGCATCATCTCATAGGTCAATAGCATAACAAAAGAGATCCCTTAACCCAAGAACAAGGGTTTTAACCCTGAAACCATGCAAGTATTGAGAAGCGAAAGGGTTTGAGCCCCTGCTCAAATTGTAGAAGTGAGTCACACATGGTGTGGATAGAATAACCCAAGATATAAAAGAGCGAGTGCTGGTGACCCATTACCTATACATGGAAAGGAAAACAAGGGAAACATTATGTATCCTATACATGAAAAGGAAAACAAGGGAAACATTATACATAAAAGAAACAGAAAGGAAACGAAATGAATTTATGTTTTGTAACCCCAAATAGAATCTCAGCTTTGAGATATACTTGAACTCAGAAACATCTTGAGCCAGGTGCAACATCTAGAAATACAATGCATATGAATGGGAAATTCAGACCTTTAAGAGGAGGAATTATACCACTTCTTCAAATACTAAAAGAAAACTTTCAAAACAATACTTTCTTACCTCTCTCAAGGACCCTTGGCCCTTGATAATGTGAGAATAGCTTAAACACAATGAAAATTGTGAAACAACCTGCAGAAGAAAAAAACAATGAAGCAATAGGGTTAACTCTCTCTGACTGATAACAAAACCCTGAAGATAAGATGGAAAAGGATAACAAGGGGGAGACCCTTACCTAAGAAAATTGAGAAGGGTGTTGAATCGGAGCCATCGAGTGGAGACATTGACAGACAAGTAGCAGATACAATCCATGTCCAAACCCTCAAAGAGCAGTAGAACCAAAAAAACCCTCCACCATTGATCTCGGTTGGAGAATGGTGATCCATCAATCAAGAGTTGAAATCCCGAGGTGGGAATGCCAAGTGGGTGAGCCATTGGGCCGTCAAGAAAGATCTATTTTTCACATATAACTGGGCATTTTGTATAACATTTTTTTAACCACATGGTGAATCGATAACTTCCAGGCCTAATCTATGGGAGACCTAGGATCAAACCTCATAGCTACCACTATAACACCAAGAGCATAGCCAACCACCTGCAAGTTGGGTATACTAATTTCCTATGATTTTAGCAAGAGCAGACTCACGTGCCACCAAGATGGGATTGGGGAGTCCGCCCCTTTCGCTTCCACCATAGCAGGTCCTTGTACTCAATGAGATTTGAACTTCGGTCTGCCCGGGCTTTGCCCATGTGACTTACTCTCAAATCACACATCACTGTATAGGCATTTTGTATAACATTGGAACAAAAAGATTAACACCATACTAGGACCACTAAATATGAACCCTTGAAAACTACCCCGCGTAGGGGAAAAATAAATTGATTAATGTTTCACATAAAATATATGATGTAATTATTAGCATTAAACATTCATCATTTATGTATATATCAAATGTGCATGGTTGATTTTTCCAATGAATTATTCAAGAAATAAAGAAAATCATTTTAGTTGTTTCTGGACATCTTCTTTTTGACAAGCCATCATTTTCTTAGGCATTTTGTTTTATTTATGTATGTTATTTATTAGTGATAAGTGGAGATATGACATTTACGCATATTTCACATGCATTAAATAAATGCATCCAAATACAAAAGTTTACTTATGCATATTTCTTATCAATTAAATAAATGCATTCAAATACAAAATTCTATACATAAATATTTCCCATGCATTAAATAAATTCATTCAATTTTAAAAGTCAATAACTCAAATCCAAGTAGAGTAATTTTATTAACAAAAAATTACCTAATTTTTAAGAATTGTTAAAACAAAATATAAGTCTCACTAAACAAGAAAAAACTAGAGAACACTCAATGACCTGATATACACATACATAAGATGTTACATCTTAAGTATATATTGCAATGATCCAAACATAAGCATGCAACTATTTCTGCACCAAAACCTTTGTCAAATCTAGCAAAGCATCCAACATGTGATTTGGACAACTTCCAATTATATAAACCGCTAAGGCTCAATCTAAAATTGTAGGATGCCATCAGGTCACTACGCAACTTCTGTTTAAGGTAACCACATAATATAAAGTAAAATTCATTAAAATACCCATAAGGAAAAGTGGCTTGTGACACGAACCAATTTATATCTTATTGCAATATTCTTCTACAAAAGGATTGAGACTATATTTGAGTCTCTAAATCTCACAAAACTTAAAATATAAAATTTAGTGCAATATTACTAGCTAATAATTCAACCAAACTCTATTCAAGAAGCCAAACCATAGAGTTTTAGACAATTTTATTTGGAAGTTCAATCATATCTAGACTTACCATGCCCAAAATAATCAAATAGTCAAGAATCTCAGCATAATAGGTCGTCTAGGGTTTAAATGGAAGAGACCTTATTAGGTTCCTTCCAAACCCTGTAGACAAAAACCTAAAAGGGTTGGGAAGCTAAATCCCAGCATAAGCTCGATTCCTACATCAAAATGAATGTCTGTCCAATGATTGTGAACTTACTAAAAAATAAAAAAAAAATATTTATAAAATTATAAATATCTATATACGCCTCCCTAAATATTTCCTATTTAGACTTCAATTGGGGTTTCCTCATGTGCTTTGGAACTTATCCATGAACAACTTCACACACTCTTGGGGTTGTTTCATGGCGATCCGTCCTAAATACCACCACATTATGTTTACTGTTGACACCTAATCATAGGGATTGGGTGAACAACTATAAATAGTGTAAATAAATAATAAGAGAAAATGGAGAGTCATCGGGAGATAAAACTCAACAGTCACTCCCTCATGTATATAACTATGAATAGCCTAAATGAATAATATAATCTCATTTAAGGAGTTACCTCCTGACCTGACTTGGTATCAGAGCCAACGTTATTTTTGGCTTCCTACTATTTTAACTCCTTCTGCCTCTTTTATGCGTTTTTGCATACTAACATATCCCTGCATTGAATTTGCAATCTATTATTCCATAGAGCGTGGTGTTGGACTGAGTATGCTCTGAGTTTGGTAGAAGACCAAATGACCTTCCATTATATAAATATTTGGAGACTGTTGGTACGATTATTTTATATGAATTGAATTATTGTGTTGCTAAAGGTGCAAAAGTATGGTGTGATTGCTACTTAGAGATGCTTCTTGGAGGTGTTGTGTGAATGGTATGCCAAATTCTTTATGATTATTATGGTGGATGGTATTATTACTACGTTATGGTGTTACTGGGACTGTTTTAATAGAGGTTGTCTTCAATGGTTTCTATTTCATTGACCACAAACCACCAAAATGTTATACAATGTTTTCCATTCTAGTATACTTTTCATACGCTGTAGTACACTACCTCCATATAACGACCCTCCTCCATATCAAAACACTGCATACGTTGTATTGCCCCACCTCCTCCCCATACCTGGTTTACTATATACCAATTTTAATATATAATAGTGTTTCTTTTTTAATATCGGTTTCATTATAAATGCCATTCGGTTTTTTCCATACCACCATACTATTTTGTTTGGAACACTACACTATTTTTAAATGTTATCCCACTGTGGCTTTCACAACCCTCTCACTAATATATCCCCACAGTAAATCCATTCAGCATCACTGTTGATCTTTTGAGGCTCATGCAGGATAGGATAGGGAATTCTTTCAATATAGAGCATAGAAACTTCAAATTGGTAGACATTGTGGCTTAAATTAGGACTGGAAGCCTCAAACCTAATATTTTGGGTCCACTTGAAGTGTATGGAGGTGAGGATAAGATCTTATGGTGTGAGAATAATTGAAAGATGTGGGTAGTAAAAGAAAAAAAAATGGAAAAAGTCGGTGTTAGGGTAGTCTACGCGATGATCACATCCTAGTATAAATTCTTGTGTATGCTCCCTCTGATACATATTTATATCAGAATTGTATTTTTTTACGAAACTACCACTAGAAGTGTTATTTCTTACAACATATTGGCAGCAGAAGTATATTTTTTTACAGTACGCATATTTTTTAAAATGCATTAATTGATATCTTTTGTGGGAGGGGTTCTCACCGCAAGGAGAACTATCCATAATGGTCATGGAAATCAAACACACTTTCATTTTTAATGAGCTATGGAAAGGAGTGTATGTTGGAGTCAGAGACAAAGAACCAGAACAACCTACCTTAGACAAGGAATTCGTCATTTGGGAAAATAAGAACAAAAAGGATTATGCCTTGAATGCAGCATCAGTAAATGAAGAGGTGAGTCACCATATTTAGCCATTTTCAAATGCTTTCGAAGCCTTTCAAAAATTGAAGGAAATCTATGACTTACACTCTGCACTTGAAGTTGTTCAACTCATGATTAAATTGTTCATCCTTGAATTACAAAATGATGATCCTCTTTCTCTTGCATGAGAAGTAAAATCTATTATGCATGATATCAAAGTCACTAACGTTGAACTGGACATTCCTCTGATAGATTTTGTCAAGGCACTTTATCCAACTTACTCAAATTATCTTGAGTCATTGCAAGCAAATGGAAACCTCAAAGAAATTACCTTTGACTCCCTTGTGAAACAAATTGCTGAAAGAGAGAAAGCTTTTGGGAAGAAGACAACTCCTCAGTCTTCTTAAGAGGTTGTGTGTCTTTCACATAGAGAGAAGAATTTTTCTCAAGATTCTTCCAAAGGAAGAGGTGGTCGAAGAGGAAGAGGAAGAAGAAATTTCAGAGGCAAGGGGGTAGACAATCTCAAGGAGAAAAGTCGGATTTACATTGCATACGTTGCAAAAGAGATGGATGACATGATGCATCAACAAGCAAGTTGCCTTGGGAATGAATTGAGCAGGAAAGAAACCAACCCAAAGGTAAAACTAATGACAAAGAGAAAGGTAAAGCACCTGAATCCGCTCACTATGTTGTGGCACACTGTAATATTGGAGTAAATGAAGACTTATTTAATGCTTCACTTGCTTCTTGGAAAAATGATTGGTTGCTTGATTCAGGAGAAACCTGCCACATGACCTTTAGAAGAGATTTTTTTGAAGAATTTAATGACAATGTTGATGGATTAGTATACTTTGCAGACAAATCAAAACTCAAGCCATCAGGACTTGGCACAATTATGATTAAATTGCGTGGTCTTACAAACTTTCTTCTACATCATGTTTTATATCTCCCATTGCTAAGGAGAAACTTGTTGACCTTGGTCCACATCCGCCAGCAAGGGCACTCCATTCACATGTTTGATGGAAAAGTTGAGGTGAGAAAAGCATCAGACCACTCACTTGTCATGACGAGGATAGAAGAAGAAAGGCTTCTCAAGCTGCAGGGTACCTCTACTCGTGCACAAAATTTATCATACAATTCTCATTATGAGGAAGGTACATTTCCATCAAGTTTATTATGGCATGCTAGATTTGGACACTTAAACTATGACAGCCTCCACTTGTTGAAGAAAAATGGTGTTACTGGTTTTTCTACAATTCCTAGGAAACTTAAGCAATGTGATGCTTGCATTCTAGGAAAGCATAGAAAACATATTTTCATGATTCACATTCCAGAGCACATAGAAAACTTGAACTCATTCATTCAAATTTATGTGGTCCAATGCTTGTTCCTTCTGTAAATGGAAATAAATATATGATGACGTTTATTGATGACTACAACAGAATGTGTTGGGTTTATTTATGAAGAACAAATCTGATTCTTTTCAAACATTCAAGAAATTTCATACATGGATTGAAAATGATGCACAATCTCATATTGGCTCTATTCGCACTGACAATGGAAAAGAATACACTTCAAATGAATTTGAAAACTATATTCGCCAACATGGGATCAAACAACAAACAATTGTGCCTTATAATCCCCAACAAAATGGAGTAGTTGAATGTATGAATAGGACAATCTTAAATATGGTGTGCTCCATGATGCTTTTCAAGAATGTAAAATTGATGTTTTGGGCTGATGCAGTTCTATGTGTTGTATATGTAAAGAATAGATGTCCATATAATGCTATTAGAAAAACGACTACTTATGAAATGTGGTATGGGCACATTCCTTCGGTAAAGCATCTCAGGGTCTTTGGTTCCACATGTTATGCCTTGATACCAAATGTACATAGAAAAAAACTTGGTGCAAGGAGTCGTAAGTGTATCTTCCTGGGATATTTAAACACCTCCAAAGCATATCGTCTCTATGATGAAGTCAATAAAAAGTTTGTTGTATCTAAAGATGTAATCTTTCTTGAATCATCCAAAACTGACAATGCTGTTGAGCAGAAACTTGATCGCTTGGATAGATTCACAAATGCAAAATCATTTCAATAATTTGATAAACATATTCCACATCTTGAAGGGGGGACTCCTATACTATATCAACCTATGGAATCTTCTTCTGAAGCACTCTCTCCCTCGCATGAAACTCCAACAATGGATGATACTTTGAGTGATGTGATTGACAGAATTGGGAGACTCAATCTTGATTCAGTCCCAACTCAATCAACTGATAAGCCTGGACCATCTCATAAAGGTCCCCCAAAGTGGTTGACAAAGACACTTGAAAGTGTTCATCCTGATGAGGTTGGAAAGATGGGAACTAGAAATTCAACCCGCCAAAATGGAGGTGATGTAGATGACTCTGATTCACCTATTGATATGGATGTTTCTTATGATTGTGAATTGAATTTGTATACAAATTTTGAACCAACTTACTTCAAATAAGCTACTTCTCATGATGAATGGAAAGAAGAAATGAAAAATGAGTATGATGCCTAGATAACGAATGGCACTTGGAAGCTAGTTGATCCTCCATTGGGAACCAAATCAATTGGCTGCAAGTGGGTCTACAAGAACATGTATAAAGCTTATGGCTCACTTGACAAGCACCAAGCTAGACTTGTGGCAAAAGGTTTTACACAGAAGGAAGGGGTTGATTATGAGGAGACTTTTTCCCCCACAAAAAAATGGGCTACCATCCGGACACTCTTTTCCCTAGCAGCTCAGAACGGTTGGAAATTCCATAAAATGGATGTAAAAATTTCTTTCTTAAATGCATATCTAAAAGAGAATATTTTTATGTCCTAACCTAAAGGATTTGCTATGAAAGGACTTGAACATAAAGTATGAAAACTTGTGAAATGCTTGTATGGCCTCAAACAAGCACTACGAGCCTAGTATGAAAAACTAATTGAGCATCTTCTGAAACTCAATTCAAACATTATGATGAGCCTCATCATTGGATAATTATATGGGCCTTAATTCACTTCCTAGATTAGTCAAACCATATATTCTCACAATTTATTGCATACTTTTGATTATATTTTGTTTATGAGATGAGTTAGAGTTAGATGTTTTTCTTTGTGGTCTAATGTGCATTTAATGCAGGATTAAAGGATAAAAACAAGGAATTTTGGCAAATACCTTGGTCAAAATTCGAATGTGACCAAGGGAGAGGAATTATAGGAGGTAAATCCTCCTCATTTACTACCCCCCATTCGAATATTCCTCCATCAACTCGGAGTGCAAACAACCAAATCATGAGGACTAGCAGGCAGCAGAGCAAGTGAATGTCAAAGCACCAGTTTATCTCGAGTTTGGTAGTCGAGCCTCCCTAATTTTAAGGAATTTGTCGGAGACTTCAGGTGTATAAGTTGAGAGGCCTAGGACCTCAGTAGGATTTACATTTTTGATTATAAAACTTTACTCTATTTTCGAGCTTCAAGACTTGTGACAGTTTTTGATGTAATCCATTTTTTTGATAATAAGAATGAGTTTTGTTTTGAGCCAAGACTGAGTTAACTTAGAGGGCTAAAGCTCTTGGGTTAGGGCCCAACCCTAGTAGCTGAGGCTCCTCTTTATTGTACATATATGCTAGCGTAGATTCATGGTTTAATCATTCATTTTCTTAAGTAGTTGCATTTCCATTACAGTAGTGTAGCGTAGATTGGTTGTGTTTTAGTTTTCATCCATTTGTGACTTTTTCCGATTAGCAGGTTATCAAGGAGAAAAATATCACCACAAGGTTGTCAGCAAGTGTCTTGGCCTCACCTCCTCCCTCCGGGACCGTGACTTGAGGAAGAGACCCTTCACCAAACCAAAAAAGACAAATTTCTAGTTCTTGCATGAGCTTTGGAGTTTATCATCATGATTCAGTACTTGGTTCATTTCATCGTCATCTTTTTCCATCACACTCTTTCTATAATAAGATCTCACTCATATTCTAATTTCCTTCAACAATTTATTCACACATAATATATGAGGAAGCCAATAAATCACGTCTTAATCAAATTATACTTGTAGATTTCCTTACCGTTCGATCCACAACAAACCTGACCAATCGTCATCAATCGTGTGTCGCATATTCATTTCAATGTTTGACTTTAGGCACTAAATCTCCACCATCGATCCATTTTTCTTGATCCAATGGCTATCACGTCACCAGCTCACCAACTAGCTTGGCCGATCTCCATTGTTGATCAATCCTGCATGATTCAATGACTTTCATGCAATCTTTCATGAATTATTGCACGACCGATACCCGACTGGGAGCACGCGAGAAAAGTGGTTTTCCCATGTTACGTGTCACTCACTTAGGCTAATCATGTAAAATTTAGGAATTCCACTTACAACTTTGAGGGCGTGCGAGAAACTGCTTACCACCTACAAAGACCACTCCATTATTCTACACATTTTCCACCCTTGTTCCAACACGTGACTTGATGTGATCCATCCATCTATTCACTTAATCTCCACAATAAGATCCCCGCCGCTCATCTTCCATTAATCTTGTTTGTTGATCGATCTATCCATCTATTCACTTAATCTCCACGCTAAAATTTCCACCACTCATGTTCTTTGATCGATCCATCCATCTATTCACTTAATCTCCATGATAAGATCTCTACTGCTCATCTTCCATTAATCTTGTTCATTGATTGACCCATCCATCTATTAACTTAATCTCCTGCAATAAGATCTTTGTCACTCATCTTCCGTTTATCATGTTCGTTGATCGATCCATCCATCTATTCACTTAATCTTTGCGATAAGATATCCACCGCTCATCTTCTGCTAATCTTGTTCATTGATCGACCCATCCATCTATTAACTTAATCTCCTGCAATAAGATCTTTGCCGCTCATCTTCCATAAGTCATGTCCATTGATCCGTCCAATCCAATGGTTCCTATGCACTGTTGCTTCGTTACGTCTTCCTTTTGCTGATTTTGATCTTCGATTTCTCTTCCGCTTGACTCCTTCCTGAACATTGTTCTGCATATTATTTAAACGCTTCCACTCTTGAGCTTTGATTTTGTTATTCGATCAGACTCCAACATTGTTTGATCATCGCAAACACCAAGAAACCAAAAAAATTGAAAACATATTTAGTTTAGTTTCCTTGCTTATACATTATTATGGTTTGATGCTCTTTACTTATGTAACTTAGATAGCAACATTAGGTTAGCGTTGATTTAACAATTTTGCTTAACATAGTTGTTTAAATGGTTAATTAGGATATGGTGTGATTTAGCATTACATGTTGTTTTCTTTATTACTGTAGTAGAGTAGCTCTCTTAGAATAGATTTTCTCTTCTTCAATCAACGAATTAAGCTTCTTCTCACTCTATAGAAGTCTAGCTTGGAACCCCTGTGGTCTCTCGCCAGATGAATAATGACAACAAGCAGGACCTTCACTTTTACTTGTGCATATAGCACAATCACCTCCAAGTCTGAACGAACCTTGGGTTGATAAGTAAAGTTGGCATCCCAGGAGGTGCAGCATCCTTGTTGCAATACTGGCACTCATCACTTTTTGGCACCGTTGCTAGGTGGGTGTCTGAGTAGAATGTGATTATTGCTTTATTTTCTTCTATTTCTAGTCTTCAATTTTTTTCCATTAGTTTATTTCTACAAAAGTAATCTAGTAGCTTCCTTTCTTTTAGTTGTCATTATCTGCTTTCCTTTCCATTCTGCAAGTAGAATTTCAATTCAGCAAGTAATTTTTCTTTCTGTCAGTAGTTTTCATTCAATCAACAATTTCATTTCTACAAAGTACTTTTCAACAAAAAAATCTTACAAAAACCAACCCAAAAACATTTCCTTTCATGCATCATAGGAATAGGGATAATTTAGGGAAATTCTTGCCAAATACCCCCACTGCATCCAATAACCAACCTTCTCTCTTCTTCGGTGGCTGTGAACTGGAGGAACCTTTAGGTGAGCAACCTGACATATTTGGATAACCTACAGGGGAAGAAGAAGAGGAGGAACCCATTCTTACTGAAACAATGGCTGAAAACCAAAATGACAAAGGAAATAGAGAGACAATTGAGGGTTCCTTCGCCATCAGGGAAACCAATGGGGACACTAAGATGAAGAATATAAGCCCCTCTGCTCTACCTCATTTCCATGGCCTGACCACAGAGGACCCTGACACTTTCGTACTTGAGTCTGTTTTTATATGCTGAACCTATGACTATATAGATGATGAGAAAAAGTTAAAATTGTTTCCATCTACCCTCAAGGATGCAGTATTGCGTTGGTTCATGGGTTTACCTGGAGATAGCATCACAACTTGGGCTCAGATGCAACAGGCTTTTACCAACAAATATAGGGACTATTGTAGGTCAAAGGATACTAAAGAAGAGATTTTCAGGATGACCATGGGCTAGGATGAATCCTTAGAAGATTATCAAGAAAGATTTCAGCTCAATTACAAAATGGCTAGGTGCACACTTGACCCCAAGTCACTAAAGTTGGTCCTTCTTAGAGCATTAAGGGAATATCTTCTAGATACCTCACACTTGTTAGTAGGAGGGGATATCTACCAATTACCATATTAGTATATCAAGACTGTCTTTAGAAACCATTCAGGGTAGCTAGGAAAAAGGGTAGGAGTAGTCAATCTATGGCTAGTACATCATCTTCCAACTCATCCGTCAAGGGGAAATATGCTGGAAGATTTAAAATGTGAGATGCTACAAACCCTTTCCTTGCAATTGGACACCATGAATATCAAAAGAAAGCAAGAGGAAGCAGAGGGAGCCTTGGCCATATTTTGTCCTAGATGCACGAGGAGGCATCCTAGCAACGAATGTCCATTGAAATACATTTAGATTTGCTCGGTCTATGAATAAAACCACTCCATAGACAAGTTGCCTTCTTTACCCAGAGTCAAAGCTATATATCAAGGAGCTGAAGGGGTCATTGAGAAGCTTTGCTACATCAACCAAAGGAGACCTCCTAAGCCTAGACCATACTAGCAGGGTATGCAAGGGTCATCCCATGCATATTACAACCCCAACCACACCACGGCTATACCTTTTTGGGGACCCTGTGCTCATCCTTCCTAGTATACACCCCGTCCTTGGTCCTATGCATCTCAGTATCATTCCCAGCTATCCAACCAGTCATTTCAACCTTACATTATGCCACAACCTCAGTGGAATACCCCACTCCAAGGGTGGATGACCCAATACAACAATGCTCCAGCTCTATTGCCTCCACCACCAACCCAACCACAACTCCTACACTATGCTCCACCCAAGAAACCCCAGATGCCTACCCAACCAAATCCAAACCTGAACAATAGGCAAGCTCAACAAGTATACAGTGGAGAGACATCATACCTAGCTTATGCTATAGAAATATAGGAGATCAACCTAAGATCTGGGAGAATTCTATTGGATAACCAACCTCCCTCTCCACATAGGGAGGTTGAGGAAGAAAGAGAGGAAAGAAACCTTAAAGTAAATCCACCCTTTCTTGAGAGATTAGCCCAACCACTCAACCCTACCCCAAAAGAAACTGAACTTCTCAGAGAATTGAAAAATCTATGTGTAAAGACCCCCCTTCTCTAGGCAATAAAAGATGTTCCCATTTACAATAAGTTTATTAAGGAGAAATGCTTCAAGCATCCAGGATAAAGAAAAATGGATGCTCCTACCATTAATGTCATTGGGCAGTTGTATAGCTTAATGTTGGGGCAGGTAATATGTCTGAAAGATTTGGACCCTGGAAGCCCTGTAGTAGATGTGCACATCAATGGCACCATTGTCCCACATACTCTAATCGATCTTGGGGCTGTCATTAATGTGATGATCAAGGACACCATGCTCAACCTCAACCTCCAAGGGTCATTGAGGAAGACCACAACAGTTCTGTAACTTGAAAACCATTCCACAGTCACCCCTAAGGGAATTGTGGAGGATGTGATGGTCTCCATTAACTCCTGGGAGTACCTTGCCGATGTTCTAGTTCTCCAGCCTAAGGCTAAGATTACCGGTTACCCTCTCATCCTTGGGAGTCCATGGTTGGCCACAGTTGATGCTTACATTAGCTGCAGAGTTGGGAACATGACCATCAAGAATGGGCATATGTCCAAATAGTTAGTCCTATACCCTCCTACTCAACCTTCTCTAGATCATGATTTACCTTTATGGTTGCAGGAGGAGGAAGAAGGTGAGGTTTATTTAGCCCAACTTTATGCTTTGGAAGCAACCATAGGAGGAGGATAGCAAGATGAAGATGACTTAATTGAACACCTACTCCAATGTCCAACTCGTATTTCATTACCATTAGAGGAATAAGTAAGGGAAACCCAGAAAAATCATCCAATTGACTTATTCTTGGCCAATTATGACCCACTCCATGTCAAAACCATAGAATTCGACCCAGAGAAAACTTTGAAAATTAATCCATCTCTTTCTATTCTCGAAGAGGAAAAGCTATGCAACATGTTGAGAGAAAACCTAGAAGCCTTCACTTGGAGTTACAAGGAAATGAAGGGAGTACACCCCTCAGTGTGTACTCACCACATATACATCAAAGAAGGTTGCAAGCTAGATGGCCTAGCAGGGAAGAAGTTTTTTTTCTTTCCCAGATGGATTCAGTGGGTATAACCAAATCCAAATCTGCCCATAGGACTAGGATACGACCATAGTCACCTGTCCATGGGTACTTTTGCCTATAGGGTCCTTCCTTTTGGCCTATGCAATTCTCCTGCCACTTTCTAGAGAGCAGTCTTGAGTATTTTTGCCGAATCAATACATGATGTGGTGGAAATATATATGGATTATTTTACACCTTATGGTTGAGATTTTCCAGAAACATTGACTAACCTATGCAAAATATTTCACAAATTCATTAAAATGAACCTATCTCTAAGTCTGGAAAAATGTGAATTCTTAATGACTGAAGTGACCGTGTTAGGTCATTCAATATCTCAACAAGGACTGCAGGTGGACTTGAACAAAATAGAAATCATCCAAAGGGTCCCACCTCCACAAAAGAAGAGGGATTTTAGGAGTTTCTTGGGGTTAGTTGGATACTACCAAAGGTTCATAAAGGACTCCAACAAGTTTCCCTCTCCTTTATTTGGGTTACTGACCAAATATTATAAGTTTATATGGTCAAAAAGTTGTCAAGAGGCCTTAGACATTTTAAAGGTAAGTTAACCACTGCACCAATTCTTCAAGGCCCAAACTGGGCCCTCCCTTTTCATATTCATGATGATGCCTCACACAAAGCCATAGGAGTAGCCTTAGGTCAGGTAGAAGAGAAATTTCCCTATATCTTCTATTTTATTAGTAAGAACCTGTCAAAGGTTGAGCTAAATTATACTGTGACTGAAAAGGAACTTCTGACTGTTGTGCATTCATTAAACAAATTTTGGCATTACATTCCAAGTTACCAAACATTTGTGCACACTGACCACACTGCAGTCAAATATTTAATTAACAAAATAGATGTGAATGCTAGGATTATTAGATGGTTGCTTTTATTACAGCAATTTGATATAACTATTGTTGATAATCCTGGCAAGGAAAATGTTGTTGCAAAATTTCTATCTAGGATGAATCTGCATGCATGTGAAGAAGGAATGGTGGATGACCAGTTACCAGATGAGAATTGTTTTGCTATTTCAGTTCTCTCCCCATGGTTTTCTGATATAGAAAACTATTTGGTATCATCACAATTCCCACCAAACTTGCCCTCCAAAGAAAAGAGCAAGATAGTCAGGAAAAGTGCCCTCTTCACCTGGATTGGGGGAAACCTTATCAAACTTTGCCCAGATCAAATCTTGAGAAGGTTTGTAAGGGAAGAGGAATTTTTTGACATCCTTCTAACCTGCCATGATGGCCCTTGTGGAGGTCACGTTGCAGCAAAGAGGACAACATTCGAAGTGTTACAAGCGGGCTATTATTGGCCCACTCTACATCAAGATGTGAAAAAGTACATTAGCCAGTGTGATTGGTGCTAGAGGATGGAAAGCCTACTCTAAGAGATGAAATGCCCCTACAACCTCAAGTGACTTCCGAGCTATTTGAAAAGTGGGGCATGGAGTTCATTGGGTCTGATAACACTCCTTCAAAGCAAAAATAGTGCACTATTGTGTGCACTAATTATTTGACTAAGTGGGTTGAAACCAAGGTGATTAAGGTAGCAATAGAAGAGAAGGTGGCTGAGTTCCTAAGGGAGAACGTATTCTACAAATTTGGGTACCTTGGAGATCTAGTCACAGACCAAGGCAACCAATTTACCTACAACATGATTGAAGAACTACTCAGCCATCACAAAATCAAGCATATGACCTCCACTCCTTATCATCCACAAGCTAATGGGCAAGTGGAGGTGACAACAAGGCATTGGAGAGCATCTTAACCAAGGTAGTCACCATCAGTAGGAAGGATTGGGAAGAAAAACTAGTTGAGGCCACCTGGGCCTATAATACAACATGGAAGACCATCACTGGATTTAAACTCTGTGAGCTAGTCTATGGGAAAAAGGCTTTGCTGTCCATTGGGTTTGAATATAACACGTTGAGGATGGTAGCACAACTCGATTTGGATCTCTGTCATGCACAGAAAGAAATATTGTTCCATTTAAATGGCTTGGATGAATTCAGAATGCAAGCCCTCCTGCATACAAAGATAGTTCAGCTTCAGAGGAAGATCTGGCATGATAGACATATTAAGGAGAAGCAACTTCAACAGAGCAATTGGGCATTGTTATATGATTCTAGGTATAAATACTGCAAGGGAAAGCTAAGGACAAGATGGCTTGGACCTTATGTGGTGGAAATATCCCATGACAATGGTTCAGTGCAAATCATAACTTTAGATGAAGAAGCCATTCCATTGCTTGTTAATAGACATGGACAGCGGGAACAATAGTAAAGATAAAACATGCATTTCTATTTTATTAACAATTTGATATACATTTATAGTACATTTGGTGACCGTTGGGATTCACATCCCAAGGTCCCTTGGACTGCTTGTCCATTTGGCTTCCACGCTAACCCTTTAGGATTAGGTGTCCAACATTCCCCCCCTTAATCCGAAGGGTTATGTATGAGTCCAAGAAAGAGCTGTAATACAAAATGTGCAATAATGCATGGCAGCACTAGGCTGAATGTGCTCTATGAAATGTTGGTAAAAAAGGGCGGTGGTTTAAGGATAGCCACCAACACTGGAACACTTAATGCAGTTCCCGGACCTCTTCCAAAACTGGCAAGAAGCTGTAAGTCTTCTGCTAGAGGAAGTGATCCTATTGTTTTAAAGAGGGAAACCATCAACCAATAAAGGGAGGTCTCACCCCACATAAGGTAAAACTTCAACCTGTAAAAGGGAATTCTCAACCTGTGATGGTTTAAGGATGACCAACAACTCTGGAATGCTTATGCAATTCCTGGAACTCTTCCAAAACTGGCAAGAAGCTATAAGTCTTCTGCTAGAGGAAGTGTTCTCAATTTTGTTCTCGGGAACTCTTCCAAAACTGGCAAGAAGCTGAAGTCTTCTGCTAGAGGAAGTGTCCCAGATCGCCAACTGATGGCATGTTCAGGCATCTTGTGTCTCTGGCTACAACTCTGAAACTGGTGTGGCAGGTTATGGCTCAGGCTTGCTTGATGTGGCTTTGAAGCTTGTAGATGACCATCATTTGCCCCCCTGTCAGATACAAGGTGAGAAGATGGATAAAACTCAACTGCAAGACTGTTCAATATTCTGGAACAAGTTCTTACATGTGTTTGGAATATCTTCTTGGCTGTTGATGCCCATTGCCAAGAAGCGATCCATCCAAGATGAATCTTTGTTCTTGCAGGACGTTTGTTTCTGAAGCATCTGTGTGAAGAATGACTGGTTTTATGACAGTGCTTACATGGATGAAGATCAAAACATTGATCTTTCAAATGGCCAACTCGATCACAGTGTTGGCATTTCACGATCTGTTGTTGTTGTTGCTGTGGAAGAGGAGCAGAGTCTGGAACATCTGGAGGCGAACTGTCATGAGGAGCAGATGAACTGTCATGAATGAATCCAGCACTCTGAAACTAAATGGGCTTGGCATAGTCTAGAATATGAAAGGAAAAGTCCTTGTCATATCCAAGACCGGTTCTGTGCTTGTTGTGGACAAGCTGTTCCCAAGGTCTGATGATGGGCTTGGGAAGTGTAGATTGATTTTCTGCATCTACATGTACAACTGCTACTTTATTTGAATGAACAGGAACATTATTGACATGTTGTTGAAAAACAGGTTCAGAATGACTTCTCTGTTTTAATTCTTCTTGCTGAAGCTGAGATTCCAACTGCAAAAATTCAATGTTTTCTTGTACATTTTTCAAACAGATTTGAATTTCAAAAAGAGTTTCCTTGCTGACTTTTACCATCCTGTCAATAGTGGAAAAGATTATACTATTTAATGACTGTAATGCATCTTCAAGTCTGGCCATTTTTCTTCAATGTCACTTAAAAAAACACAATTGAGGCAACAGCAACAGAAAAACAATATTGTACTCTTACTACAAGATCTTGTAAGGGCTTGTCAAGTGGCAACAATGTTGCGAAAATGGTTGATGGAGCAGGACCTTAATAAGTTGGATGTTACCAAGTTAAACTACAAAACTGGATACCAAGTTTCTTTTTTATACGTGCAAGTGGATATTCTTGAATGAAAACTCTAAAACTGTGTCCCCGTGGTCGAAAAAAATGGAAAAGAGAGTTGGTTCATCAGAGAATAGGGGGCTTTCTCTACAAAATAACCCTTAGCACTCTTCATTTGTCTATCAATACTTGTAAACTAGAGTTTCTGTCATCTACCATTTTGTAGAAGGATTGCATGCTTGGCTTTGCCCTGATACTTGAGTGTGGCACTTAAGCTCCAGGAGGTGTGCTCCTGAGGTTCCTTGCTATGAAATTTTCTAACCCCTGGAGGTGACCCTATGACTGATTTCTACGACTTTCAACCATATTTGAGCACGTATAAGGATGTGCAGGATAGGAAAGGATGCTGATTTCGATCTGGCAGAATTGATCTCACATGGAATGTTTTCGGTCAACAGTTGCAAGATGAGCAAAAGAATCCTTTCAATAAACGAATGGGTAGATTTGCATTGATTTGTTTCCATGTGACCAATATATATGGAAGATCTGAAATGAGCTGCCACAGGTCCAAATAAAAAGGAAAGATAAAGCATGGAACATCCGGCGTCTTACTAAACCCAGCAACACATAAGGCCTCTTCTGACTAGAAAGGAATCTCCAACGTTTGTAGCCTCCCCCTCAGTAAAAACTCATATTCTAGTCTAGTAACTCTGCGGATCATCTCAACCCGTGGCAAAGCAACCTTGTCAGACTCCACGCATTTCTCAGCATCAAAATTTAAGCTTGTTTATGTTGTGGACGAAACTGCTATCAGCATTCCAGATTCTACCATTGAGGAAATGAAAACATTTTCTCATGCTGTAGTATTAATGAGGAATGTGATTTTCCCGGCTTCTCAGTCATTTCTTGTAAGGGACACAGATATTGTCCAGCGAATGCACCTCTATAATATGTCAGTTTTCATCTTTCTTCTCAGAAATGAATTTGCCTCGCTAGCCTTTGACTATCTTTCGGCTCCAGAACGAGAGGTTGAACAGGGTTATGAAATTTGCTGAAGATGAACGCGGATTGATGGTGCCAGCCGCTGTGATTGACCAGAAGGGCGGTGTTGAGTTGGGTTCAATGCAACATGGTGAATTAAGTGACAGTTATTCTGAAGCGATGTCGGTTTCTGATACACTAGGAGATATTCATTCAGAAGGAAATTTCACATACTACGTAAATGTTGTAGCAGAGCTCGGTCCATCGCATATGTCAGCTTGGATAAAAACTACCCTGTAAATTCAGCCTGCCGTAGATATGATGGTTTATAATACACACGTCAATATCTGTGCATCATACTTTTAACAATTTGCAGTCAGTACACAATTTTACAGCTAACTTGTTTCTTCCCTGAGCAACCACTGACGGTGCATGCTCAAGGTACTTCTAGTTAGGAAAGAGTAGTTGCTCCTTGATGTGAATATATGTCGTCAGGATATTTCCTCCACAAATTGTATTGGATCATCCGATCAGTGACCATTAAGAATTATATCGTGAAAAATTGGCATACTTCTGCACTGGTACAAATATATATCAAGTACCCAATGTTCTGTTTCTCTTGACAAAATCAATATATGGAATATGAGACAAGCGCCTTCATCTCTCTTCATTTTCCACCTCCCATTTTACCTGAATTGTCTGGTATCACCCTCTGATACTGGAATTTGTATAACTTGAGTTTAATGTTTAGACTATGGTTGCCAGATCCGTCATATTCTGGAGAGATTTAGCGACCATGTATAAGTGCTAACTACAAATTCAACCTGGTTTAGGATCAACGATGGTTAGCCTTTCAGCCCAGTGAGTTTAGTTGTCATTGATAGAGAAGATCTCTATTAGAGAACTGGAAATAACCGCTGTTTTACTCTGAAGGTATGTCTTGTATTCAAACATGGAAATAGAAAAGTCTCCAGAATATTGGTAACAATGTTCAATATACCTCAACAACGACTGATTGAAGCTTATTTCAGAACCATAAGGTGATTGTCGATGTGCATCTCAACGTATGGAGGACTATCATGAGAATTGGCAACTCAGATTTACAAGAACAATAGTAAAGATAACACATGCATTGCAGGTTTCAATTCAGATACCCTACGCAATTCTCATTGATACGTTACCTTCGTTACACAATTCTCAGTAGCATCAGGCGTGTCATACGTTACCTTCATTACCTTCATAATTTTGCAGAATACGTCACCGCAATTCTCATTGCAGGGAGACTTCATAACTATACAGGGATGAGTTTGTAATGATAAAAACACGAAATAACCCGAGGAGCATGGAGAAAAATGTCAGGGTAAACAGTACGCAGAGAATAACGTCTCATTGCAGGTTCTCATACGTTAGCTCCGTTTCAATTCCAAATATGCACTAATACCACTGATATCATACGTTACCAATTCCGATACAGTACTGGTGCTACTGCTTTCAGGCGTTTCAATTCAGCGCAAACTCCTCCAACTGAGCCAGCGATTATACTGGTAGTCTTCAGAAAAAGAGTCTTCAGGTAGCGTGTGTTTCATTCAGGTATGCAGCTTCAGGTGTGGGACAGAGGAGCAGAAGGCAGGAAGGCGTTCTTTCAGGTAATGAAGACTGGGCCAGCACTATTCAAGGCAACTCAGAACAGTTTCTCAGGGAAAACAGGCCACTCATCATGGCTCTGATACCATGTTAAACAGACATGGAAAACGAGAACAATAGTAAAGATAAAACATGCATTTCAATTTTATTAACAATTTTATATACATTTATAGTACATTTGGTGACCATTGGGATTCACATCCCAAGGTCCCTTGGACTGCTTTGTCCATTCGGCTTCCACACTAACCCATTTAGGATTAGGTGTCCAACAGATGCCACTATGTTGTTTCTATTATAGTGTTGTAACTCTATTGCAACATGATGGGTCATTCCTTCCCACGATTGCACATAACTTATGATACTCTGTGGTAAATAAATGGACTTCCTATGCAAAGGAAATGATATTTTATTTGGGAATTAGGAAAGGAAGTTTATATATAACAATTGTTTAGTTTCAAATTCACCTTTTAAGAGTAAGAAACAGATAGGGTGAGGAAGTAATGATTAGATTTGGAAAGGTTGAGCACAATGAACCACTATGACTATTCAATCTCTCAACAATGCTTTAAGGGAAATGGATGGAAAAGGGATCGCCAAATGGGGGAAAGGTGGAATAGAGTGGTAGAAGGAATCATGAAGGTAGAAAGAAATGGGGAGAGAGATGAAAGAAAAACAACTATATGTATTTGCGATGAAACAAACAACCTGTATGTAGAGTCATAGCTTAGAGTAGGAATGTACATATAATATTAAATAGATTGATACATATGTATATGATAAGTGAAAAGAATGACGTTGTTGTTTCTATTCTTGTTTCTTGTAATTTCTTAGTTCCTCACTATGTTTGTTAGTCTTTAAATTCTGTTGATCCTACAATACAAACACTATTATGATTTGTAGATAGAGATAGGCTTATTGTAGTGGTTTTATATTGGTTTTATGGTCATTTTTGTTAGGTGGTACTAGTTCTTGTTTAAGATCTTGAGATGGGTTTCTTGCTAGTGCTTTTGTATTAGGTGGATGTGGAATTGATAAGGGTTGTTTGACACAATTGTTGAAAGGGAAGTTATGAAATTCCAAGCCTTGACTAGGCCTATGGATGTTTTTCATGTTGTAGGTCAGTAGAGAATTTGTAGGAATTCCACCACATATAAAGGAGTAGCAGAGGGAGGTGTGCGGAACCAAGAATTAGAGGAATTCAGAAAAGGAATAAATGGTTTTGAAAATAAAATACTTGGATATGCTAAGGCAAAATTAGTGCAAAAAAATGAGATTGAAAAAGCAATAAATGCTAAGGAATTCAACCCGAATACATATTTGATATCCTTTCATAAAAATAGAAGTAGTGCGAATATGGAAGTTTGATGATATTGAAACTCCAATTGATTGGATAAGGGAGATCAAAAGATACTTTAGATAAGAGGATGTTACGGACTCCAATGGAATTTGATTTTTTATGACAAAGTTAAACAAACATGTTACTCTTTAGCGGAATATGCTAAAGAAGAATAAGGTAGATAATCAATATGCAAAAATTAAAACTTGTAGGAAGATAACGATCAAAATAAAGGAGAAGTTGCTACCTATTGATCACCATTATAATTTACGTAAGAAAATATATAACTTAAGGAAATAATTGTGTGGAAATACAGAGGAAATTTCTAAACTATCACTTAGATAAAAGAACCATGATATATAAATGTGATAAAAACGTTAATGTTTCTAAATTAGTAGATGAGTGTGTTAAAATATCGAATTAAGGCGAGATGAAGACACACTTTGATGAATCTTATCAAATTTCGTTGAAGATATGGAAAAACTGAAAATAATTGTATATAGATGCATTAGCAATTTTTGTTTTTATATATTTCAATTTTAAAACATCTTATTATCTTTCTCAATGGCTTATAAAATT